>JAHWFP010105196.1:46366-61265 GCA_023313725.1 Lithobius niger | reverse complement strand
ATTTTATGTCGTCTTAATTACTCTTGAAAAGCACTTGAAGGCTTTTAAACGTTTGTCCCTCTAACATTACAATTAATAATTAAATGGTTAGGGAACAAATATCAGTTCACTTCCACTTTACTTGTTCAGACCGAATTTCCGGCTGAAATCCCTGAAGAAATGGTAGGAATTAAGGTGCCATAAATATTACACTCACACCAAGTTGTTTATTTTTAACAATTAAAATTTTCGTGTAGATGGAGATGTGCAATTAAATAACAGAATGGTTCAGTTAAATACATAAAAAAAATGTTTGCGGGCAATGGGCTGCCTAACCTCGAATGTAATTCCCAAAAATTAATCAGACATTTTTTACCATGTTTGTTTCGTTTAGATGCAGCAATGTCTGAAGTAAAATTTGGAAAAGAAGTAAATACATCAGTCGATCCTAACGAAGTTGAAGTCCCGCCAGAATTTGTCATGGTTGCCGTCATATACGAAAACTGCACTTTTACCTGTTAAGTGAATACTTTTTTTTATATCGTCTTCTCCGTTTGTTAATAAAGGATTTCAACGAGCATTAATTCATTCTGAAGTTTTTTGTTTTCGGATGTATAAAAAATGTATCTGAAATGAGCCTAAATGGTTACAAGGTATGAGAAGATATAGCAAAGCAATAATGACTATGTATATTTGCGACTGAGTACTGGACGTAGGGCATACACCAGAAACATACAGCTATTGAATGAGAAACACATAAGACTTGCATTAAATTATTAAACCAAACCTTTATTATTAGCAATAAACAGACTTCAATTCAATCTTTTATTTTGTTTATTGATTTGTATTTACTCATTAAGAAGTGGTCAGGGTCAAAAGGGGTGGTCGAGTTTTAAGGATAGAAAAACCATGAGGAAATTGGATTTTGAGAAGGAGAGGGAACCTCGGAGATGAAGATGGTGCAGGGTTGGGGACCTTGAGAAGAAGAGGAAATGGAGAAAAGGAATTAAGGAAGTGGAGACTGAACTGTTGAGGAAGGAAGGTAGTAGGAAGGGGATGGAGTGAAGGGGTGGAGTGGATGGGAGAAGTTTAACGTCACATAGTTGAAGGCACCCTAGTTAGTATTGTTTATGCATTTAGTCATGTTATTTATTTATCTTGTTGCTGGTAGGAAAGCATAACCTGCTAATTTTTGCATTAGTTCCTTGAACATTGCGTTTCCCAGGAGGCTTTTCGGTGTCTAGTAGCTGCCGGGGTTGCAACCCAACTGTGCATGTGTTGTGCGCTACCATCCTCTATAAATGCACTTTCGCGCATTCGTTAGGCCATCATTTTTCCTCCAGAGCATTCCACACACTTCGTTTCCCACCTTTCGCCTGAAGATCTTCACACCTGGCCGTTTCTTTGGAAAGATGTCTACCATTCAGCCCCTTGAGGATCTGGAAAATTCTATTCTGCACCGACTCTGCCTGCCGCCAGCTCGGATGCTGATGCAACTCTCGTTTTACAGCTTTTGTCTCAGAGAAGTCCCGAAAGCAACTGATGGCTCCGCTGATACGGCCGCTACCTCCCCGCCCCCCCCCCCCTTCAGGCCAGCCAGCATTCGCCTTCTCCAGCCAGAATATATCAGCAATTGAAGCTGATCTCCGTAATGCCAAGGATGTGTACTGTCAATTAAAGATCCAGTAAAAGCGAATGCTAGCTCTCACTCAAAAACATCATTCGTCCAAAGAACCCTTGAACCCTTGGAGCTGATCTCCGTAATGCCAAGGATGTGTACTGTCAATTAAAGATCCAGTAAAAGCGAATGCTAGCTCTCACTCAAGAACATCATTCGTCCAAAGAACCCTTGGATCTCTCGTCTCATTTGTCTCAAGGTGACCGCTTCTTCTCTCGTAGCGAAGTCAACCGAATGGTAAAACGGGTTCTCGCCGACTTTGGCCATCGCCTACCGCCCACTAAGCCCCCACCATCCATCACGCCATCAGCGAAAGCCAACTACACGAATAGCTGGCGATCCACGACATCTAGCGAGAACAGCCACAAGTGCTCCCATTCGTCCACTCGCCAAAATGGAAAGAAACATCGTCCTCTGTTCCTGCTGAAACTACTTTTCACCAGCCACTCCCTCCTGTTGCCAATGAGCCTCAGTCTGATCCTGCCGACGATGATGGAATCAACCTGGATTTAACTTCTGTATTCACTCAACAACAACATAGAAAGGAATCCCAGCCCGAACACCGCATTCACTTTCCAGACGATCCGGCCATTGATGACGCAACCACAATTCATCTCGCTGATTTGCAAAAAAACGTTGAAGAAGTAGTCCCCAATTGCTTCTATACAAACCATCGAAGTCATCAGATGCACCAATCATCAACCATGGGTTATCAACTGGATTTGGTTTCACCCTTTGGGACAAGAACATCAAACAGGGTTCTCATCTTGGCCAATCAACACCCTGTTGATCTGCTTACTCCGCAACGGTGGCGCCATCCTTGGATGTGGGGAGCGACTAGAATTAGACAAGGAACTAACGCCGCCCAGACCAGTACGAGAATCATCATTTTTCAGTCCTTTTGGCGAGAGAGCAACAGCGATAAAGAATTTCACCACCTATCCTGAATCTGGACAGTTAACCGCCGAAGTGAAAATGGATTTTAGATCAGCTTTATTCCTTCCAAGAAAAGCCGAAATTCCCTCTTATGTCCTCCTTGGCTACGACAAATGCCTCCACCTAGGCCTATGGGCGGCATCCCGAGCAGACGTCCTAAACGCGGCAGTGAATGCGCTTTGCGAGAAGCTTTCGTCCTCGCCATCCCCTTAGGCAGTCAAGAAGCTATCATTCCTAATTTCGCAGCTCTTCCAAAAAACATGATTTTGCCACATACTGCTCAATGAATTGGTTTACTCGATCGCTGTTCAACAACACTCTCCTCATGTGGGACATAGCCCTCAACACCACATCGAACCTCAATGACTCGACCAAGTCTAAGCTCCACAATTAACCTCTCCACAAAGGCTGCACGTTGTTCCGTGGTTTGATCCTCATCTCAATCCTCATCTCGACATTTCACGAAAGCCGAAAGCAACAAAACCTTCAGGTCAACTGAAGAATTTTCCAAAACCCTGCAACAAGCCCTTCCCGAATCAACGAAGTAACGACAACTGGTCCAAACCCAAACCGCAGCCTCCTGGGAACAACATTCGTCGCACCGGTCCTTTCGTTCCAACCAGTCCATTCACTCCACTCACTCCTCTTGCCCATTTGGGACAAACAAGACGAATGGCTGAAATGTCAGAAGAACTAACCCAGATGGAAGAAGCCAACATTTGTCCCCTGGCAGGAAGACCAACCAAAAACGAAATCAATGACACTACTCAACTACAAATCCAAGTGGGAGCTCACGTATGTCACTTCTTCCCAGCCTGGGAAAAGCCCACATGCAACCTGGAAACCTTTTCCATCATCCAAGACGGCTTTCGTCACACATTTATCTCAAACCCTCCTCTCGCCCTCTCACCTCCTTAGCAGCATTCGTCTCAACCGATTCCAAAGCTTTCGTCAGAAATCCAGGACCTTCTACTCAAAAATGTAATTCATTTTTCTTCACCCCAAAAAATCAGGAGGCGAAAGAATGATCTTCAATATCAAACCGCCACTTCAAAATGGAGACCTTAGAATTGATCTGCCACTCACTAAAGCCCAAAGACTTGACTCTCTCGATAGAATTAGAAGATGTTTATCTTCAGGTCCCCATCCACACATCCAATTAGCACCTTTTTCGCTTCATGTATCAAAACAGAGTTTCCCCAATTTCGCTGCATTTTATTCGGACTGAATGTACCATCCAGAATTTTTAACCTCATCCTGAAGCCAGTCCTAGCAAACCTCCACCAGCACCAGATGGAGGCAAATGCCTATCTCGATGACTGCTGCTTAAACGACCAAGACCCAGCCAAACTTCTGAACAACAAAGACTGCACCATCAACCTTCTCAATCAACTGGGCTTCGGGGTAAACTTCATGAAGTCGAGACTACACCCATCACAAGACTTCATCTTCTTGGGAGTCTCATTCAACCTGACATCTGCAAACGTGATGCCCTCATCAGATAGAATAAAAGATCTAATACATCACACACGCTAGTTCCTCAGCAACCTCAACACTACCTCAATGAACTGGACTCCTTCATGGCAAGATGGGCTTCATGGCGAATCTTTTCCCCTATAGCAGGTGGATGACCAGGCCACTCCACCAATACTGCATCGACATGTGGGGAAACGAACCGCCCCTACCGAACGATATGAAACCAACTTACCCAGATTTTCCATTGCAAACTCTTTCTTTGGTGGTCGAACATCAACACACTCATTCAGATGATGCCACTTCACGATCTGCAACCCGACCTCCTCCTACTATCCGATGCCTCACTGGAAGGGTGGGGAGCCCACATTGGTCACCACCAAACATCAGGAACCTGGACCAACCAAGAAAACGATCACATCAACATCCTGGAACTCGGAGCAGTTCTCAACGCCCTCCTTCATTTTCAAAAACTAATCGAAGGGAAGGTCACACAAGTCCAAGCGGACAACACAACCGCAGTTGCCTACATCAAGAAGTAAAGACGAACGAGATCCCGCAACTCCACGAGATAACCTCATTAATCTTCCAGCTCTACATTATACTCGAAACAACGATCTTGCCACTCCAAATCCCAGGCAACAGAAATATGATTGTGTCTCTCTCTCTCGGGTGAGGGCCCCAACAAGAGAATGGACATTAAAGAAATCCATCTGCAAATATCTCTTTAATATATGGGCACCCCAATGATAGACCTCTTTGCCATGAGGCACAATGCCAGACTTCCCCACTTCATCAGTCCAGTTTCGGACGAAAAGGCAACTGCAGTGGACGCCCTAACCTTTCCGTGGGAGAACCTCAACACTTACCTCTTCCCCTGTTCAAGGTGCTTCCACAAGTCCTGGAAAAGATCTCGAAGTTAAAAGACCTCTTTCTACTAAGAGCACCGAACTGGCCATCGGCAGCGTGGTTCCCTCAACTTCTGAAACTCATAATATACACACCAAGAAGTATTCCTCAAATGCAAGATCTACTGTCTCAACAGAAGGGCACTAAATTCCACCCAAATCTCTACACTCTATACCTTCATGGGTGGCTACTATTTGCAAACTTCTCAAAAAAGCAAGCATTCATGAAGAGCAAGCAACCCGAATTGCAAGCCAAGCTGTCAGAACATCAACAAACAGAATCTATGATACTTAACTGTTCTCAATGGTTTCATTGGTGTAACAGAGGGAAAATCAATCCAGTCAGTCCCCCTATTGCCGACCTGCTAAAATTTTTAAACACTCTTTTTAATAAAGGACTTAAAGGCTCCACAATTCTAGTCTACCGCTCAGCCCTCAACACACTTTTCAAAGCTGCAGGAAGCTCAAAACTCCTCGACGACTATCGGATTTCGTCACTCATCAAGTCTTTCAAAATGGAACGACCAGCCACAAGACGCACCTTTCCAGACTGGGACCTTTCCATCGTCTTACAGGCAATCTTAAAAGAAGCATACGAACAGTTCCACAAACGTCCTCCCCAGGAAAACCGTCTTCTTGGCAACCCTTGCAGGAAGTCTTCGATGCAGCGAAATTCTAGCATTGTGAGCTGACCCAACTTACTGTGTATTCGCCCCAGATCAAACTTTCGAAGAAATACACAACGTCCCTGTGAACTGTCAAAACCGATCGCAATTCCTTCTCTAACACACATCGTAGGACAGGAACCTGAAAGACACCTCTACCCATTACTACATCTCAAGAACCAACAATGAAGAACTACACAAAGGAAAAAAATCAAGTTTTTATACCCGTTGCAAGGAACTTTGGTGAAACCTCTGCAGCCACAATATTATTGCTCAATGGATCAGAGAAACAATCTTAAGTGCATACGTAGCTCCAACGTCAACTGCATGGATAGCATCATCAGAGTGACGGCACATGAGTTAAGGGCAGTCTCTTGGGCATTCCACGACATCCTAATGGCAGCATCATGGCAAAACAACTCAGTCTACACATCACGTTACTTCAGAGAGATGACGAAGCGAGCCAGTGGACTACATTGTTTTGGCCCTTTCGTTACAACCAGAAGTGTGATCCAACACCCTTAAGCACTCAGAAACTGAAGCAAGTTCAGATCACGAAGACGGAAGCAAGACCTTCATCTCAAAACAAACTGCCCTTTTCAGGGCCACCACTTTTAACAAAAGAAATCCAAAACTCCTGTTTTCCATTTTCTGAGTAAAGTGCGAAGTTTGTAAAACTTTTGGGGGAACCCGGCTCGTGACTATACGGGGCCCATCAAGGCAGTACCCACCACCAAACCTTGACGAGTTCTGGGTCTGTTAATGCAAAAATTAACAGGTTATCTATATTGTTTTTACCAGCAAAAAGAATCCTAATTTTTCCGGCCCTCCTGCCAGGCCGACTGAAGATTGCTACTTTTGCCTAAGGAAAACATACATAGCCAAATCTGCCCTACCTCCCCTCTCGAGTCCCCACGTGACGTATTGAGAGGAAAAATGATGACCCAACAAATGCGCGAAAGTGCTTATATAGAGGAGGGTTGCACACAACACACGCGCAGTCGGGTTATGACGCTGGTGGATACTAGACACCGAAAAACCTCCAGGGAAACGCAACGTTCGAGGAACTAATGCAACAATTAACAGCAGAGCCGGCAAAATTATGTATTTATTTGCGATTCCACCATCCATTAAATTCAAGGCAAAACTATTACTAGTGTTATAAAGAACGGAAGTGCAGTATGTCTTGCGATTACTGCTAATGTTTATTTGACTGTTATGTTTGTTTGTTTGCTTGTTTATGTGCATTTACTTTTTCTCAATTACTGTTTCATCAATTGGGAAGAAATTTTTGCATTGATATTGCTTCATAAGCAGCTTTTACCTGCCAAAGTGACAAAACTAACATTGTGTTTAAAGGGGGAAACTAAATACGGAGTTCTAGAATTTTCCTCTTGGATTTCTCCAGCTAAATTGTCCCTCTCGTCATCTACTACTCATCTTCATCTTGAGGTTATGAAGGTCTAAGTAGGCGTCATGGGTGATGGAGGGCAGTCTGCATCCTGTTTCAAAAGGGATAGCCGATAGCATCAGATCAAATCAATCAAATATGTGTTAAACTGATGTGCTATTTTGAGGACTTCTAAAACTTCGTCTTCTACTCAGGAGTAAAAAAAAAATGTCTGGGTCAATAGTTTCCAAAGTAACTCTATTCGATGGGAAATCATTAGGATTTGTGCACTCTTCATATTTCACACCAGGGGGTGAGGTGCTGACAGCAAGACCTCAAATTCATTATTAGGTACACCATCTCATCACAAGTGACTAAGGTTTAGCACACCATATCTATTGTTGGGAAAACGTGGCCTTACAAAATACTGAATCGAGCATGATTGCACTGACACTCGCGAATTTCCGTCGATTTCCGCATTCATTGTTGAGAATCCTTCTTCTTGTGCGATGTATGTGTATGGCTTGTTGAAACCACGCATTACTCCAACCATATGAACAAAATCATTTATACAGACGTTGAAAGAAAGAAGTAATAATACCAAAAGTAATTTAAACGTTACCTGTAGCCTGCAAAATCATTATACAGCAAAAATCAAGAAGAGGATTTTGTGAATGCGTTATTGCATCATTTTTTGAATTGCATAATCGCAAATACTCGTTCCAGAATATCTAATTCAGCCGGAATTGTACCTATATTATAAAACCGAGACCATAGAAGTTGATGACATCATACATTGATGCAAAAGGGAATTACCAGAAACCGTCGGTTGCACCTTGCGTGGAAGCTGCTAAATCTCGTTTCTTTTTGGTAAATTGTGAATCAACTTCAGTTAACAACTTGATTTGTTAATGTGTACTGAAGACGATTCTCACGTTGCCACGAATGAAAGCGAATCGAAGTAATTTGCTGGCACTTTAATAAATGTAACCAAAATTGAGTGTATCAATTTTTTGGGACTTTGCTTTTCATAATATAATTTAAGCTGAATAATTTTTTTTATTATCTGGTTGTAATCTTTAATTTTTTCTTTCAATCTAGTTGAAGAAGATGCATATGATTGCGCTAAGTATGTATTCCACATACGTCGACTCATCGCCCACCACGTGATGTTGGTGTTCATTCCTAGCATGTTGATCGTCATTTTATCCTGGATCTCATTTTGGTTGAGTTTGGAACTTGTTGCTCCCAGAGTTGCTTTAGGATTGACAACACTTCTTACGTTAGCCACTCAATTCAACAATGCTCAACGCAATCTACCAGCGGTTTCCTACATAAAAGCGTTGGATATATGGATGTTTGCCTGCCTGTTCATGGTGTTTTCTTCTCTCATGGTGTTCGCCATTTCTTACATCTACTATTCTAGACAGCAAAGGAAACAGGTGTCTCCAAGTATTATTCCAGTCATACCTCCATACGTAAGTAAATTTCGTAATTACATTCAGAATACGTAAGCCAGTGTATTGCAGATATTTTTGCTGTCTTTAAGTTATGCATAAGTTTACACTTTTTTTCCCTTGTCTTGCTTCATCCGTTCAAGTTACTTCTCTCTGTATTTAAACAGTGGGTGTTCACTGAGTATAATTCTTTATCTTTATATAAAATACAAATAAATTATTGTACTGTGAAATACTTTATTTTCTAAATGTATCCCATCAGGTAATAAACGATACATTTTATTAACATACAAATTGGTAACAGACAATCAGGAAGTGATGGTTATCATCCATTAACACCTGTCCTGAAAAAAATTTTTTTTTACAAAAACATAAAATACAAAGAGAACCAGGTAAGAGCAACGATAATACACGATACTACGGTAAGTATTAAACATAAAAAAGAAAGTCAATATTTTTTATTACGCTTAAAACGTTGAAGGCTAATTGAGTTTACCAATTCAGATGGAAAGCTGTTCCGCTGCTTTACCACACGGTTTGAGAAGAAACTACATTATACAATCCCTTTTTACCGCTAGTACAGCCAGTTTAAACGGATGTCTCCTGGTATATTTGTTACCGTGAATATTATAGAAAAGCCCGAGTTCAGTATCAACGAGCCTTTGAAAAATTGAATAAGTAAGACACAGACCTGCAAACTTCGTAGTTCTAGTAATTCGAGACCGAGGTGATTTCAACGTTGTTAGTAAGACAAACTCGGCCTCAAAGATGCTTCGTAAAATTATTTTTTGGTTGATTCAGTACCAGGACGCGCTCAAGAGGGGTCTTTTTTCAAAATCCCATGTACGTATAGGTCGGTAAGGCTTCTTGTTCTCTCGTACTCTTGGTCCTCACAATAACAACTCTTGCAACTCGGCTGTCCTTTGCTCACTTCTTTCGGGTTTCCAAGGAATCCTCTCATAAAACTCCATTTCGTCCTTGGACTTGGTCTTCTGAGTGTTTGTGTTAGCGCCCATTCGTACTTGGCATTGAAAGTAATTTTTTCATTGAGGTTTTAGTCATTGGAAGCAAAGTTCGTGCAGATGTAGCGGTTAATGTCAGAATAGATCTCATAACTGCAAAAGGAGCCTGATTATCTCTCACACTACCCGGACTAGCAGGCCTGGGCCTGGCAAAGACTTTACTATGGTCCCGTAAACTTCTTCAGGCAGACAAGCTGATGTCGGCCACTGCTTAGGGGCACCTTTATTAAGGAAAATTGGAAATAAGGCATCAGCGAAAATTAATTTTTGCTGATGGCTTATTTCCAATTTTCACTTACATATTTTTTACAGCGATTTGTGTCTATTTACTTCTCCTTCGTTGTAGCCTCCTTCATTGCTGATCATAATAAACTACCATTTAGTGAAAAGCCCACTTTTTTAAAACCGAGTTTCAGGATTTATTTGGTGACAAAGTGAAGTAGAAATAAATAAATCATGAGGACTCAGGGAAGTTAAGTGATCCTAAATCTGAAAAAAAAATGGTTATAATTAACGTTAGAAATCCATTATGGTTTTTGGAATTGTTACGTTAAATATAATGTATCAAGGGTTACTCAATAACCAAGCATCACTGAGCCAGTAAATATAAACACATGATTCACGTTACTGGGTTAATAAATAGATAAATAAATAAATAGTGCATGTTTTTTTTTACTTTTATCTCGTTACTGGGCGTGGAGAGCCTGCTTTTTCCAAGGTACATGACAGCTTACATGCGGGAACACTCACGCTACCCCGTGAGCACATTAAGATATCTTTCCAGAGCCGGCTTAAGAGAATTTTGAAGTTCCTGAATCCACGCGGATTCAGTAACTGGGGCCCCAAGGGTCACAAGTGTAGTATTAAAACCATTTCTTTCCGATTTTTTTCATTCGTGTTTGATTAGAATCATTAACCAACCATTTTTCATACTTCCACGCCCATATCCACTTCATTTTTTTTATTACAAAAAAAGAATTTGAACCACAAAAATAGTAAATAAAGTTACAAAAAATACAAATTAACAACCACGATATCGGAAAAAAAAAATGAAATCGTTACTAACCATAACAGCAAACATAAAACACAAAGAACCAAAAACATACTTCCCAAATAGGGAAAGAAAAAAAAAAGAAAGAAGGTAAAGAAGAAAAGGACATGAAAAGAAAATCCATGTCACCGTTACGCGTTTCTCATTTCCTATCAGACTACCAACTGCCGACAAAAATGGCAGCCGCAATACCACTACTTCCGGTTTCGGGTCGCGCAACGCTTGACCAATCGACCCACATCATTCCCGAAGTTTCAAAGCACTAGCACAGATTCTCACTCGGTTTTTCTCTTTACTTTTACGTAGTATGGAGGAATTTTAAGCAACTCCTTCTCTCTATAGTAAGATGAGTGTTCCCACGTGGGGCCCCATTAAACCAGGGGGTCTATGCGGCTGCGTTGCTCACGTGCCCCTTGAGCCGGCTCTGATGATGATGATGATGATAATGGCTCTCCCTTTTGCAACAGGGTGCGGCTGAAGTCGTTTAGCCTTCCAATACAAAAACGCCAAAACCGTGTCCCCCTTTAACCACTTCCCCTGTTGCTTCACCTTTACTCCTGCCCCTTCTTCCCTCCAACCCAGAAACCACCTGGGGCTTAGTCTCGACTTGATCGTTTTCAAATCGCATGCGGTTATATCAAAAGTCGGGTGAGCCTTGATTTTGGCGTGGGTTTTGGTAAAACCGCATGCGTTTTTAAAAGTGTAACTCGAGACTAGGGCCCCTGATGGCCTCTTCCGCCTCTCTCCCTCCCCAATTTTCCTTACCCCTAAGATTCTCCAGCCCCCAGCAATTAACCAGAACATGCTCCATCATTTCCTCTCCCTCTCCACAGATACCACAGGTAACATCTTCATCCTCTCCCCTACTTTCCACTCTTATCTATCGCCCTAGTGTCCAAAGCTCAGCTCTAGCCCTAAACAGCAGCACACTCCCCCAGTCCGCCTCATACCAGCTCTCTTTCACCTTATTCTGCTCTTTTCTTCACGATTTCCGTCGACGATGTTTCTCTCATACCCCTCTCCCACCTATTCACTTCGACATCACTAATACTCCTCCTTCAACCCACTGCCCTCCACCACCAACCTCCTTCACAAACTTCCCCGCCAATCTTCTCGTCCTATCCACCCACCTGGTACAACACCTCCGTGTCACAAACTTGTACACGCTAATCACAATCGTATCCTCCTCCAGCCCACGCACCCTCCTATCAAATCCAATCTTCGCCGTCACCTCCCTGGCTCTGTATCTTTCCTAATGCTCGATATCGCTCAAGGTTTGGCATGACTGTTCCCGCATGTAGCGCATCGTGTGCCAAGCCCCTGTGCGTTTTCTTAGAATATGATCTCCATTTTTCAGAGTAAGGAAGTATTTCTAGTAATCCTATGATTTCCAATTTACACACCATGAAATTAATCGATTTTCCTCACGACATGTTGTGATAATGATACACACATTGTAGTAGCTCATTCGTTGTTCTTTATGCACAAAGCATTTGTTTGAAAGTATTACAATACTTACTTAATTTTCTTTTACAGTTACGGAGACAAAGTCCAGGAAAATTGATGATGCGTAAATCTAATAATTTACCCTCAAAGAATTTAAATTGCCAAGTGAACAAATCCAGCCCAATTGACTGTGTGGCAAAAGTGTGTTTTCCTCTTGTGTTTATACTGTTTAATATTCTATACTGGGGCTATTATATATGTTATAACGTGAAAGATGTTGTGTAATTAGTCAATAGTTGTTCGTGTGTGTCTTACTGGGATTGACGGAGTTGAAATTCTTACACGCAAATGTCAATGATTTGCAGTCAAACGCTTGAATACGGTAAATGTTACGCACAGTAATTAATCTGCATGCAGGCAAAACCCGTTGCGACGACCTTGGAAATTGCTGTCAGAACCATCGTGGTGCGTCTTTACATTTTCTTTGTTTACTTTTTTAAAAATTCTTTTGTAAACATAATGTATATACATAGTGCAGCAATTACTTTGGAAACTGCGTTACACGTATTGTAAAAAATAGATACGGTGAAATAAAATTTGACAATTAGTAGCAATAATGACAAAATAAGGCTCCTTTTGTGTTCCTTGTTTAGAACTAATGTTGACTGTGGTAGAAATTATTTTGTGGGAAATGAAGGTTTCAACTCGAAGCTTGTCCCCGTCTGGAAAAGACCTCACAAATTCATGAAACACGCAGTTTTAAATTTTGGCCACTAAAGCTCATATTTGTCTTGTTCACACATAAAGCTTTACAACACTGAGACTACAATTTGGTGCCTGAGACTGGGACAACCATCTTTGAACTTAATAAAATAGCTGACCCAGTCTCGGGGACCAAATTTTAGTTTCGTAGGTTTTAACCTTTTTTATGTGCGAACAAGGCTCAACCAAACTATAGTGGACAAAGTAAAACTACGCTTTGTATGAACTGGGTTCTTTACCTGTAAGGGGTAAGCTTTTCGTAATTAGTAAAGGTGATAGAACAAAATAAGATCTACAGAATAAAAATATTTAAAAAAATTTTACGCATTATTCTAGTCAAGTCATATCTTTTCCGTTCATCCTATTGATACATACATTACTTTTCAAAATTTCATATTCCAGACTTCAGGACTCGTATTTCTTTTTTTTTAACGACATTTCCAGGTTTTCATGGAGTCGTACGAACTCGGAATTACTTAATCTATAGGTCTCTACTAAGCACATTGAAACTATGGTTTTTACGATTTTTCAGCAATGTCGCTTAGCCAAGTAGAATAAACCAGTCAGACCTATCGTGTTTTAACGTAAAAACTGTGAAAACACGTGAATACAGCAGTAAGGTTTCACGTGGAGTAGACAGTACAGGTACGATGCGGTATGTGAAACCTTACAGGAAAAATTATTTGTGTTCCTTTGCTATTTTGACTTCGGATCAGTTAAACCTTACCTTAAACATCAAACGAGGTCGTTTTTGTTCTCTAATATTATGGTAGACACTCCGTCAAACCCATGTTAATGTAAAGTAAAGGAGGGATTTTCTGTATTACTTTAAACAGAATTAATTCTCAAAGAAAAGATCACTTGTTAAAAAATCTTCATGATTAAATGCAACTTTGTGTACGTTTTACCAAAGAAATTTTTCCGAAATGTGGCTTGGCAGTAAGTAAACAAAAATTCCATTTACACGACCCATAGAAACACGCATAGAATACGGCACTTATTTACAAGCAGCGTGAAAGTTATTTGGATAAGTCATGCTTTTTCACGCTTCAACCTCTCCTTCTTCTTCCCTTAGGGTGTAATGGACGCGTCCCACGCTGCACTAACCCTGTATGTAGAAAATTGTGGGAATTGAAAGCCATGTAACTAAATGTAGGGGAGTCTAGGGGTTTTGCCCAATCAGGTACACTTATTTCCACAATAATTGGTCTAAAATTCAGTGGTATCAAGATAAATTACGTGGGAGTTGTGATCGCCTATGCATGCACCAACATCCCAATGGGCTTGTAAGTGTTTACATGGTTAAAACCGCATTCTACTCCCAAACCACTTCCATAAAGCGATTCCACTTGGTAACACCGGAACTGCATTTAAGTGGTCATGGAAACATAACGAATGACTGTTGTTTTGCTCCTGTATTCGTTAAAATATACGCATTAGTACATCGGCATCGGCCTTAGTACACGTTTTACTGAATGCACCCGTTAAAGGATCTATATTGTCAAAGCATCGTTAATCTACATGAATGCGCATTTCATTGTGAAATATGCTATTCTTGTTTCCGTAAAATTTACTTACAGATATTTCTCATATAGTTTACAAGAATCCTGCAAAGGTCCTGTAATTCTCAGAAGAGCTACAAGGTTGAATATCATACTTTGGCTTAAATTTTTCGGTGTTAGTTACATAACGTCAGGCATAACCTCATTTTGCTGATGCTTATTTTCTCTGCCTCTTCTGCCGGATCTTCTGCATTGTTTATCATGGGGCTTTTTAGCTACATTTTCTTTGTTAATTTCTTTGGCTTTTCAGCAACATTTTTTTTCTGTAGTTTTTAAGCCGCATTTTCTTTGTCTACTTCTGTAGCTTTTTAGCCTCATTTTCTTTGTTTATTTCTGTGTCTTTTAGCCGTATCTTCTTTGTTTATTTCTGTGGATTTTTACCTCATTTTCTTTGTTTATTTCTGTGGCTTTTTAGCCGCCTTTTGTTTATTTCTGTGATTTTGTAGCCGCATTTTCTTTGTCTACTTCTGTAGCTTTTTAGCAACATTTTCTTTTTTTTTTCCTGTGGCTTTTTTGCCGCATATTCTTCGTTTATTTCTGTGGCTGTTTAGTCGCATTTTCTTTGTCTAC
>JAHWFP010105196.1:33728-45960 GCA_023313725.1 Lithobius niger | reverse complement strand
ATTTTCTTCGGTTATTTCTATGTCTTTAGCCGCATTTTCTTTTTTTTTTCCTGTGGCTTGTTTGCCGCATTTTCTTCGTTTATTTCTGTGGCTTTTTAGCCGCATTTTCTTTGGTTATTTCTATGTTTTTTAGCCGCAGTTTTTTTTTTCCCTGTAGCTTTTTTGCCACATTTTCTTCGTTTATTTCTGTGGCTGTTTAGTCGTATTTTCTTTATCTACTCTTGTGGCTTTTTAGCCGCATTTTCTTCGGTTATTTTTATGTCTTTTAGCCGCATTTTCTTTTTTTTTCCTGTGGCTTATTTGCCGCATTTTCTTCGTTTATTTCGGTGGCTGTTTAGTCGCATTTTCTTTGTCTACTCTTGTGGCTTTTTAGCCTCATCTGCATGGTTTGTGCTCGACGTTGCCGAAGGCAGTATGACCTATGCTCGTCTTTAGGTTGGTGTCAATTTACCACTACTTTTGTAATTTTGGTTACAAGTAATGTCATGGTCATTCAACTTAAACGGGAATTCCATTTTTAGGTTACAAAATTTTTCTGCAAATTTTATTCATTAACGCTGATAGGCTTTTTCCGGCTGCAAAGCTCTTGTCTGTTTTTGTTGGGCATGCCTTGCAGGTTGATTGCATATCATAAAGCTATAGCTGCGCATGCAAGAACACGGATATTTCCCCCATTTTAGCTCTCCAGTAATGGAACGAAATATACCGCTCGTAAGTTTGCCGCTAATGATATTAAATAAGCAAAAAATGGCTTTGCTGCTTATAAAAGACATTAGAGCTTGTGTCTCACGAATTACACAGCTGTGAAGGTGCGCAAATAAAAAAATAGATAATTCACGTTGACGAAATTAACTATAACTCCAAATCCAATTCCAGGAAACTAGGATTGTTTTTGTAGGTTTGTATGTGTTTGTAGGTTTAGTTTTTAGTTTTTTCATGTGAGTCATGTGAGTGAATATTTAGTACGTGAAATACACCGTTTTGTGATGTAGTGATGAACATTAAGGCTTGTGTATGGACGTCAATATGTCACAATCCTTGTTCCATGTAATTAGAGTTAAAATTATAGTTCGTTTCGTTCGCGTGAACTCTAATCTGTGTTTTTTTTTTATTTGTGCACCTTCACAACTGTGAATTTCTTGGGATACGAGCTCTAAGTGACGAAGCCGTTTTTTGGTTAGTTAGTTTGCAGGCTTTTTACGATTCATATGTCTTTTTTATGGTTCTTGGTTCTGTTTTTATCTTTGTTCGAGTGAACTCTAATCCGTTTTTTTGTGTTTACCTTCAGAGCTGTGAATTCCGTGGCGATACGAGCTCTTTGTTACTTGATAGCAATACACTAGCGTGCGTCTAGATTTAGCGTATCTTAGCTCGATTCTCCATAGTTGATCTTCGCTTTCTTGGAAATTCATCGTGTGTTTACTTCTTATGTTCAAACGTTGGGCACCTTCTTGTACCATCAAGATTTTTCATTTATTTTGAAAATTGATTGTCGTAAAACGACTCAATAAACATTTCCCTCGTGCATGAAGCCATGTTATCAGATTGTAAACATCCTATTAATCTTGACGTTGCAAACAGAATTATAAATTTTTATATTTTCGTATATTTTCTTCGCGAGTCAATATAGCTATGGTAACCCTTTACATAACTAAACGATTTTAGAGATACATGAGAGAATTTATCTGAACTTTAATCTAATTTTCTTTCACCGTCATTTCGTATTGCTTGAATTCAGATGCTGTCAAAACTGTTGCCCATTTACTTCATTGCATAAGCGGTCTTTTGAAATATTGAATAGTTTACAGGCAGCATACACAATCATGCATATCTTTGCCACTAGAAGACAGTGTGTCACTAGAGTTTTGGTTGTGATATTCACAATTCATATCTGTATCTCAGAAAAAGAGTAAGTAGTAGCCAATCTTACGGTTCAACGAGTAAAACATGTTTCATGCACACTCTGGTAATTCGTCGTGGAAAGTTCATCCTCTACCATTTCGTTCCCATCAGTGGCATAACTAGTGGAGGGGGTGGGGGACAAAGGGGCAATTCGCCCCCTCTGTGAGATTTTGAAAACTCATTCGCAAATTGGCCAAGTCATTTTTTCCATAGCCGTCAGATGGCTGCATTTTGAGGTCAGAGACGCAACTTTTATCTTAGCTAATTTATACTTCTACTGTTTCTCCTTTTAAATCACTAAAGTAACCAGGTAACAAATGGAGAAATCCGAAAAGCAGTAAAGATACACAGTTAGAATTACTAACTCCATATTTTGCTTAAAATTCCGAACATTTCTAACAACATTACTTACGTACGGAGAATGAATCTTGACGTTTTTAAATTTCTAACAACATATCAGTGTTTAAAAAATAAGTATCTAGTATGAAAAACTGAAAGATTTGCATTACAAAATTTTTTTATGCGTATAATGCAGTCAGCAAATACTGGTTTTATAAAAATGTTTCCATCGGCACTTTACAAGGACAGAAAATGACAGAAAATAGCAAAAAATGCATCAGCTTCCGGGGCTTTTATTCGGTTCTCCCTGGACACCATTCGGCTAAATATCTAGTGTTTCCCCCTCAGTACAAAACCCTAGTTACGCCACTGGTTCCCATACAATTTGCCCCATTTCTGTCAGTACTGTTACCGCAAACATTACCACTTAATATTCAAGAGGACGTAGGACGGATCCAGTTCGGAGGTACGGCTTACAAAATTTTATTATTTCTTAGAAAGAACGCAGTCAGAGCCGGGCCAAGGTCAGTGAATTTTACCTCTGCCAGGTCTGCGTCCCCCTTCCCCCCCCCCCCACCCCAACTAATAACTTATACTCTTCAAAAAATGATGAATTATTTAGATACGTGCCTGACAATTCGTACCAGAAAATTCAGCCCCAGCAAATAATTTAGTCCCAAGAGTGAATAAAAAATAAACCTGCTACAATTTGCCCCAAGTATAAAAAAAAATGAATTAGTTAAAAATGGACAATCAACTATGACAGTAGTCTGGTCCCAAGTTAATTTATCTTAATCCTAGAAAAGTTGGTGACATTTTGTTACAACACAGAGTTAAGGGCACACCCAGAGCTTCAGTTTTTATACTTTCGGCAGTGAGTTTCCAGCAGTTGTGACTTGCATGGCTGTAGTATGTTTATTGTTCCAGTGCGAAGTTCTGATTGGACTGACGTGGCAGATGTGCAATAGTACAAAGTGATAGAATGAAAACAGATTTTCGATTTCTTCACAGAGCTCAACTTAATTGCATTTACATAGGGAGTTAATTTTTTTTCTTGAGAGAAAGAATTTTCGTACGTGTTGTATTTTATACGCAAACGAATTGTCGCACTAACTGAATAACTTTGGAACCGAATTGTCATGAATCCATTTGCATGTCTTCACAGTACGGTCTGAGAAATCGTCGCATTTTCGGCTGGCTTTGGAAATTCGACCCTTAGTATCATTTTGCCAAAACAGTCAACCCCCCCCTACCCCCTCCTCCCCCCCAAAAAACAAGTTGAACCAATTTGATGGGCGCGCGGTAATTTTTAAAAATAACCAATGATGCCGTAATTGAAACAGGGGTGGTAATATGAGAGCCAACGGACTAATCACTAAATTTCCGAAAAGCGATCCCCTAAATACAAAAACCATTCTAAGAGAAAGCCAACGGAGAAAATAATTAATCATTAAGACGATATTTGGTAACAGTATAACTGTTTTAAGTTCACAAAAGCCCCAAGTAAAATTACGTATTCAATCCTGGGGCGACGCACACAGTTCAGGTAAAATTCATAAACTATTAAATGCACGATAGCGTCTTTTTTTTTTGTATAAACTTTTCTTTAAACGCTCTTGTATCTTTTTGTCTTCTTCTGCACGTAATTTTTTCTTGTTCCGGCCCTGAGCCCCCGAGTCCTTTTGCTTGCAAGTGGAAAATCTGCCAGTCAAATACTGCACACCCCAACGTGTCCAGGTTTGCACTAATCGCTTCCTCCTTTACCGATGGTTATCAGTCACGTGGCAGGAATGGGTTGGCTTGTTTAGGAATTGGTAAGGGGATTTAAAGCCACGGGGAAGAAAATGCCTAATCATGACAACGGTTACTGCTAGTTCATGTATTTTCTTGTTGTTCATTACCTTTCTTATAATCGCACATCAGCAAAAGTAAATTAAAAAAAAAATTTTTTTTCCCTAAATTTGAACACCCGAATTTGGCGCTCCTGTTAGCCATTTCCCAAACCTTAGGAAAGCCTAATTGGCGGAGCGTATCGTAGTCTATAACGGACACTGAATTGCAAAATTTCTTGGTTGGTTGGTTGCACTTTTGTAGTCTGCTTGGAGCCCAAACGAAAGTCGGATGTAACTTGACCAACACATTTTTGCAAACAGAGCTAAAAGGAAGACATTTGGTCCACAAATCATTGTTAGGATCAGAAATCGAATCAGCCATGGAACCCCCATGAAATACCTCTCCAAGGGCCCCCAGCACCTGTGCCTTTCCCTGAGGCTTCAGCGAACAAATTCTTGCAAATCAAGCCAAAAGCATGAAATTTCTATAAACGTTATTCTTAACCATACAAATCGACCCACTTATGGAAATGCCCACTGAAGAACCCCGAAGGGCTCACAGTGCCCCTCCCCCTTGTTCCCCCCTGAGGCTTGACAACAAATTCTTGCAGATTTCGAGCTAATAGCATGAAATTTCTGCGTGAGTCATTCTTAGCAGCACAAATCAAATCTGATGTAGAACTCCCACGAAGGACCCCCAAGGGCCCACAGCGCCCCTCCCCCATAACTCCCCTGAGGCTTGACCAACAAATTCTTGCAAATCGAGTTAAAAGGATGAAATTTAGCACACAATTCATTCTTAGCAGTACAAATCGAACCAGCCAGGGAATTCCCACACGCTCCTGATATTACGTTTCAAACCTTTAAAATTTTTTTTTTCAAATTTGGATCATGAACAAAATGCAAATGCAGAGAAATTCAAATTTTATGGTCGTCACGAATTGAAGATTGCAACTATTTTCAAAGTGGGAGCTGCAATTTAGAAAATGTGTTTACGTCCAACAACTTTCAAATTATAATCGGAAACTGGAGAGTTCATAAGAAATAAAAAGATCCCTTCGAAATGGGGTATCTCATGCCGCCAACATTTTGATAACGTGCCATATTAACGATGTGACAATTCGTAGTTCCTACCTTTAAAACTAAAAAAAAAAGTAAGGTCAAATCTGTGACAACAGATAATAAAATTTAATTAGGATAACCTGAAACAAATTCAAATAAATAAGCCACAAAAATGATTGTAATAAATCAAAATAGATTAGAGTTAATTTACGAAAAAAAAAAAAAAAAAATTACGATAAATTACCAAACCAAAAAAGTTAAAAAAAAAAAAAAACTGATACTGATATCTGAAAAGGACTACTATTCACTATGTGAATAGCCACAAACAAAAGTGTTATGAAAAATAGTACATCACATGGTAATTAACTGAATCACGTTTATTTATTTTTTTGTTCATTTTTGTTGTATATGTTTACCGCATTCCTTTAGGAAACTGGCAACAAATTGTAGTGATAAAAATGTATTTTTTGGAACAAATAACTCGGTAGCTTGTTTTGACTCTAGCCATCAAACATTACAATAAATGGTTCAACTACCGCTCAGGCAACGTAAATAGGTTTGCATCCGTATATTTACCCTTCGCGAAACCATTTGTCTTTCCGTCCTGTTTTACGTTATCTGTTGCATGTCGGCAACGCCCCTAGCAAGTAGGCCTGTTCCTGACCACCAATAAACACGGTTTTTAATTAAACTGACTGTTTGTTAAATATTCACGGGTAACCGTAAGAGTTTGAGTACAATTTCCAATACTTATTCATTTTTTTTTTTTTAGATTTGAGGTCTGCATCGATTTTAAGCCTTACAGTTACGAATACACGCAACTTCTTAATAATTTTTCGCTGGCGATCAACGCGTCCCCCCCCCCCCCCCCTCCAATCAATGCAGAGACATTCATTATTTAGCGAAACTCTAGGTTTAACGAAACTAAATCCTTATAAGTTATTTAAAAAAATACTTTAGATTTTAAGATTTACAACCTTTATAAAATAAGTGGTAACTTGCTTAGCAGCAATAAGCTATGCTAGACGTAGGTGTGTATTGTATGTGGAGGTGTGTACCGTAAAAAGAGGTGTGCGCCGCACAAATTTAGCAAGATAAATTAGTTTATTTTTCTGTGGCGTTGTGAATGGGTGCGGCAATATTTCGAGGGCAGCAGAGCATTTCAACAATTTAAGCGTTCTTATCAAACACTCAATATTTGTCACGCAATTATTCATGGTCAGGCTTATCACGAAATTACCGTTATTTTTTAACGGGTAAACAGCTTTTCAATTTTTATCCGTGTACATTTTAACAAGTAAAGTGAAACTTCAATCATATAACCCCTTTTTTTACGGCACACTTGACGTTTTTGTTTGTAATGATGTTCTATGGATGGAAGCTGAAGACCATGTAATGCCAACTTTTACTGTTAGTAGGGTCATAAATATCAATTCCATGACCATTTTCTTGCTAGGATGGTTTGACGATTGATTTGGCTTCTATAGACCATTTATAAAAAAAATCTAGCCGCCATGTTCCACCCGAAATTCCCGGCATTTTCCACCAGAGGCCATATTGGAAAAGTAAGTTTCGAACCAGACCACTAAAATCAATACAAAGACAGTTTTTCGGGTTAAATCGAGCACGAGGATTCCAAATGTGAACTTAGCGTGATGTTACAATATCATTTTTACCCAAAAATTCAAGATGGCTGCCATCCAGTAGAGCAAAAACCAATGTTTGTACTTATAGTGTGGCGGAATTGAAAAAAAAAATGTATGTGTACCTTGAACAAATTGCAACAAAAACCATTCCTAGTGTCTCATGTCTAGAAAGTCATCCTGTACAACATTTCCAAAATCCGTCGAAATCCGAAACTAGGAATATCCGAAAAAAAATACACTACTTTGCATAAATTAACATTTGGCGACCAAAAAACGGTTTTTTGGCTTTTAACATCTAAACCGTTCATCCGATTAAAAATAAATTCATTATCAATTATGTTTAGAATAAAATTTTCTTTAAAAAAGTTCTATTCATAGATTTGTAAAATTAATCGCTCTTGCCGAAATTTGGTATTTAAATTCTGCTAGGCCGCTTACGTATGCTATACATACGACTGTGCGCATATGAGTATTACAATCCGTGACTTTAAACAGCTGCAGTTGTAGTTCTAATTATGATCCACTGACGACATAAGTGGGCTAAAATGAAAGGTGGAGATGTATGTTTTTCAACATTGGTAATAAAAAACGATTTATTTTAATGAGGAGCTAAGCTATGGCAGTTTATACGTTGTAGCACTTTGATTTTTTTGTCGTTTTACGAAAAGTTCCAACTTTAAATTACTGCAGTATCCTTTCTAATTCAGTTAAATGGATGTAATTAGGCTTAGACGAAAGATGACGGTGTATATTTTCTAACCAATGTAATTAAAACGATTTATATTGATTAGAAGCTAAGCTATGCAGTTTTTCTGCATTGTAGCGCTGTCGTTTTTGCGCCATTTACCACAAGTTCCTTCTTTAAACAGCTGCAGTACCCGTTCTAATTCAGATAAATGGGTGTTATTAGGTCCAGATAAAGAAGAAGATGTATATTTTCTAACAAGGATAGTTAAAACGATTTATATATATTAATTAGAAGTTAAGCTATGACAGTTTTTCTACATTGTAGCGCTGTGTTTTTTCCGCTATTTTACTACAAGTTCCATCTTTAAACTGCTGCAGTACCCTTTCTAACTCAGATAAATGGATGTGATTAAGATTATATGAAAGATGAAGATGTATATTTTTCAACAACGGCAATTAAAACGATTTATAATAATTAGAAGCTAAGCTTTTCTATATTGTAGCGTGGTGCTTTTTGCACTATTTCACCACACGAAATGACCCTTGTTGGAAAATATACATCTTCATCTAATCCAAATCACGTCCATTTATTTGAGTTAGAACGGTTATTGCAGCAGTTTAAAAGATAGAACTCGTGATAAAATAGCGCAAAAAGCACTGAATGTAGACACACAGTCATAGCTTATCTAATTAATATAAATTGTTTTATTTGCCCTCGTTGAAAAATATACATCTTCACCTTTCATCTAAGTCTAATCACATCCATTTATCTGAATTATACGGCTACTGCAGCAGTTTAAATATGGAATTTTCCGTAAAACAACGCAAAAATCAAAGCTCTACAACGTACATAAGCTGCCGTAGCTTAGCTCCTTATTAAAATAAATTGTTTTATTACCATTGCTGGAAAACATATATCTTCACCTTTAATTTAAGCCTAATTGTGTCAGATGATCATAATTATAACTAACATTGCAGCTGTTTAAAGTCACGAATTGTGATACTCGTATCCTCGCATACATAAACTTTACCCTAATAGAACTTAAATAACGAATTTAGGAAAGAAGAATTAATTTTACAAAAAATATAAACAGAACCTTTTTTGAAGGAAATTTTAATCTAAACATAATTGGTTCCCAGTTTATTTTCAATCGGATGAACGGTTTAGATGCTAGAAGCAAAAACACCGTTTATTGGTCGTCAAATATATGAATTTATGCAAATTACCATAACTTTTTCGGAATGTTCCCGGTTCCGGATTTCGGCGGATTTTGGATATGTTGTACAGGATGACATTCTAGACATGAGACACTAGGAATGGTTTTGGTTGGAATTTATTCGAGGTACACATACATTGTTTTTTTTAATTCCGCTACACTATAAGTACAAACATTGGTTTTTGCTTTACTGGATGGCAGCCATATTGGATTTTTGGGTAAACATGACATTGCAACATCGCAATACGTTCAGATTTGGAATTCTCGTGCTCGATTTACCCGAAAAAAGTGTCTTTGTACTTGATTCTAGGTGGTCTGCTTCGAAATTTACTTTTTCAATATGGCTGCTGGCGGCCATATTTTATTTGGGCCTCTGGCGGAAAATGCTGGGATTTTCGGAAAGGATATGGTGGCTAGATTTTTTATAAATGGCCTATGGAAGCCAAATAAATCGTCAAACCATCCTAGCCAGGAAGTGGTCACGGAATTGATATTTATGACCCTACTATGTCTTCCATTGGTTTGGGCAACAATCACTGAAGCTCACAGCATTGTAGTCCTTTGGTTTGGGTAATAATACTAAAGCTCCCTTCCGCACAGACTGTCATCTGTTGGTTTGAGCAATAATCACTAAAGTTCACAGCACTGTTGTCAACCATTGTTTTTAGAAATCATAACTTAAACTCATAGCATTGTTGGCAATTTTAATCAGTCAGAAGTTGCATTGTGGAAACGCATCGCAGGAAATTGCCACCATATCCTTGGTTGCATAATTTTCATCGTACAACTCTTTCATTGTTGTACCATTGCTGCAGCAGTGGATTTATATTATGAAGACGCACTGCTGCAACAATGAAACCATTGTCTTATCACTAGTAAGAACCACGGCTAGGCTTGGGTTTCTTACTTACGTCTAAGTAAGAAAACGAAGGTCTTTGGTTCTTACGTGAGCAGTAAAAATACAATCGTTGTCCATATTTACGCATAGCAAATCGTTTATAAAGTATTAAACTATTTCACACTTTAAATTAACAACTATTAATTTTTTTAAATAAGAAAACGAATTCTAGGCATAGCAAACGAAGGCGTGGAGTTCTTACTTACGTAAGTAAATCTAACCTACTGCTGCTGTCAGTGTTTGTGTATCAATATTTACGAGTCAATGTTTCCAAAATAATACTTTTATTACAGCTGAAAAAAGACCCATAGGAAAGAGTTAAAATTTATTAAAATGAATACATAAGGCATTTATTTACAGTTATTGAGTTTTAAAAACGAAGCTGGAGCAAAGAACATTCCCTCCTACAATGGCTCGTTATGCTAGCACAATAATGGCTCGGTTACTAACAGTGCAAATCGTTGTTGTACAAATATGCTCGTCAGATCCCCGAAGTTAAGCAGCATTGGGCTGGATTGATACTTGGCTGGGTGACCGCCTGGGAATCTGGCTGTTGCAAACATAGGGCCTTAGGGCTTCGGGCAGATGACCAGGAGTGGTTAACGCTCGTTAAACCCTTTTTTTTTCGACGATGGTTCGGCAACAATGCACAAACACTCGCTTTATTGCAATAATGGCTCGTCCATTAAAGATTCAACTCGTCGTTGTACAAATACATTATATAATGGCGTTCGGGATCAATGCGGTAAGACTTTCGCTTTATTGCCCTGGTGGCTTCGCCACTCTGGTAATCAGCGAAAGTCTTACCTTATTGTTCCCGAACGCCATCGTCTAACTGATACTTGTAGTAATCAAGCCCATTCTTACCGTTGTAGCTGGGGTAATGTGTCCAAATAGACTAGACCTAAGTTAACCACCGGGTAGTAAGGGTGTAATGCTTACCAGACTCTTACTGACAAAATTTTACACTTAGACTTATATCCTGACTGTCAAAGCTTGTCCGTGTTCAGTTCCTTTTAGGTTTTAACTTTTAGACCGTTGCTCTAAACATTTATCCGTTTTTGTTTTTTAATTTAGTTGTAGTAGGTCTATGAGGTTTGTGTTTTATGAGATGCAAATTACACAAAAGATGAAGAACGGACGCGTAATTTTTTCGACGGGTGTAAACTTGAAGCTAGTATAAAATTATCGTAAAACTATAAAAAAAAAAGGTTCTTTAAACACACATTTTTAAGTAAATTCATTCATTCATTTTTACCGTGGGTGATGGTGATGGTTTTGTGACGGAGCAGTATAGAGTGTGTTGCGGCATTATGGTGTATTGGAAATAGCGTTAGTAATAAGGCGTATGGCTTCGGGTCAGGGCCCATAATAAAATAAAATCAAATCATTTTTACCATGTAGGCTACTGGCTATTTCCCTATCATTATTTTTTCTTTGGAGGGGGAAATAGCGTAGCAGTGGATATTTTGTTAAGTTTTTTTTTTTTAACCTAAACCGACATTCACTAGACGGCAGTATCCGTGAATTGTTACAAGGAAGAAGGCATAGCTTTGCGCACGTGTTTGCCTTCATTTTTACTCTCAATGTGACTTAATTAAGCACGAAACAAAGAAATAAGTAAATCTAAATGATTTTCTTTGCTTTTAATGCAACGTTAGTTTAGACAAGCTATAGTTCTTCAAAAGAATGGTTAAATCAAGTACTACGGTTACAGTTTAAACCAGTTAGATATATGCAATCGCAAATGCAGATTGTAGAGTTATTTTGTTTTCAATTATAAAAAAAACAAAAAACAAAAAAAATTGTCCACACACTAAATGCACATAAAATGCACATCAGTAAGAGGCTGGTAAGCGTTACACCCTACTACCCAGTTACCAGCAATAAATACATTTGACGAAAAACTGTAAATCTTCCTACAAATACATGTGATGATCATGTGGTAGTGTGGTGTAAGTTTCCTGCTTTGCTTTAATGTTGAAAGTTATTTTTCGATTTAGTAACACGACAGCATATTCGCAGCAGAGAGCATTATTGGTTATCCTCTACCATAAATCTAGGAAATGTAACCAAAAAATCTAAACATCAAAAGACAAAATGCTAAACTTTGTGTTGTTAAAGTTCCTTAACAATATTCTAAGAACAAAGAAATCCTGCTACAACTGTTCATGCACACGTTCTGTCCAAATATACTAGAACTAAGCTAACCACTGGGTAGTAATGGTCTAATGTTTACCAGCCTCTTACTGACAAAATCTTACACTTAGACTTAGATCCTGACTGTCAAAGCTTGTCCGTGTTCTTTCTAGGTTTTGACTTTTAGACCCTTACTCTAAACATTTCACGTTCCGTTATTGTTTATTAATTTAGTTGTAGTAGGTCTATAAGGTTTGTGTTTTATGAGATGCAAATTACACAAAAGATGAAAAATGGACGCGTAATTTTTTCGACGGCTGTAAACTTGAAGCTAATAAATTATCGTAAAATTGTAAAAAAAAAAAGTGCTTTCAACACACTAAATGTACATAAATAATTTGAAAGCACTTTATGCGCCGAGATACTGGTGTAATTAATAAGAAGGCACTCTCGCAGCAGGAGCTTAAAGGCATCGTACACTGTTCTCTAAAAACAACCTTTAACGGCATT
>JAHWFP010105196.1:0-24325 GCA_023313725.1 Lithobius niger | reverse complement strand
TCCTGTTAGAACTTAAAGAATCTTAAAGAATTAGGTGCAAGATCCTATTAAGATCTTGGTGCAAGACCCTGCAGGATCTTGTACCAAGATCTTATAGGATCTTGCACCTAATCTAATGCAAGATTCTGTAGGGTCTTGCAGGATCTTCTAAGAACCTGCAGGATCCTACAGGATTCTACAGGATCTTACTTTGAGCAAGATCCTGTAGGATCTTGGTACAAAATCCTGCAGGATCTTGCAGGAACTGGCAGGATCCTACAGGATCTTGTACCAAGATCTTACAAGAGCTTATACAGGAACTACAGGATCTTACAAGATCTTATATAAGATGCTCACATGGGTTAAAACAACACTGACCAAACGGGAAGAAAAGGTCATTTTTGAACTTAAAAATTAAGACTTTCATCAGTCAAAATTTCTAAAGACGCCTCAGCTTCTGGGGATGGTAGGAGTTACCAGGTTTTTAAGCTTTTTGTATCACAAGTATAGTTTTTTTAATAAACTTTCTAGAAAAGCCTTGCATCCTGGTTTCTTGGCTTCTGCTGTCTTTCAGGTATGCTACGGATATAGGCTTACAAGCAAACGGTTCATTCGTCATACGTGTTGTACGAAACTCGATGCTAGATGGGTGTAAGGAATGTCGGTGTTTTATAGAACATTTTTAACCCATCGTGGCTTTTCATTAAAAACTAGACACGTTTTCCTAACAACTAGGGATAACCGTTTGATGCAAAGTGGTTACTTAGTTTGGTTACTAGAAATCATCTTCAGAGTCTCAAAATCATAAGAAAAAATATTTTTTTTTGGGGGGGGGGGGCATTAACATTATTTTTTACCCTTGACAAGGATCAAGATTTTTTCAGGGGGAGGTCATTGAAAATTTGTTTTTTTTTTCTTCAAAGTTCCCCCCGGCCATAAATAATTATCGGTCCCTTAGCTAGACTATAAAACAATGCAATTTACAGTACTGCCTGCTACGAGAAGAATACATATTTCACCTCTACATATTTGTTCTCTTTTTTTTTATTTCTTTACATTTAATAATTCGCGATTTTAATATTTAAATGTTTCCATGTTTTAAACTTGGTAATTTTTCACTTTTAATAATAATTTTCATTATTTTTTCTTTAATTATTTTGCTTTAATTTTTGTAATTTTTTCAAACTTTTACACTTTCGTCCAAACACTTTAAAGTTTAAAAATAAAATTTAAATTAATAAAGTTTTATTTATTAAATTTTGTATAAACACAGAATGACCACCTAATTTCAAGATAGCCCCATTATTACTGATTAATAACGGCCATGGTACATTCACCATTTTAATTCATTACTTCTAATTTTCTACGTCCTAAATTGGAAAGAAATCAGACGATAATAAGCATATTTTCAAAATGGCCAGGTAATTTCAAGATGGCGCCCATTCAGATTAATAATGACCGTAGTAATACATACTCCATTTTAATTCGTTGCAATCACTTCGTTTACTTTCTAAAATGCTATGAACATTAGATAATGATAGCGATACTTTCAAAATGACTGCCTAATTTCAACATGGCATCCGTTACAGATTCATAGGCTAACGATGATGCTATACTCATTGTTGGTACCAACTACTTCGTCTATGTTCTAAATTTCAAGGAAATCGGACGACAATACGCGTAATTTCAAAATTGCCACCTAATTTCAATATGGCACCCATTTCAGCAACTAACTCCACGCTTATTAGCCAGGCACTCTGACCACTGCGCTACCGGGGCAGATACTGGCTACAGGCTCCAGCCGAGCCCGGTTAGTAAGCGGGAAGTACTGGATTCGAGTCTCAGACGGGGCAGTTGTTTTTTCTTTCTTTCTAGGATTAGTGTATCGTATCCTCACAAGGCCAGTCTTTAATCCAGACTGCTCGCTTCATTTATTCTTCCTTTGTTTCGGCATGAAAAGTTTTGAAAGTTTGGCTCTGGTTTTAATTGTATTTACGTGGATAATGGTTGGATACAGCAGTAAGATTTCACGTGGACTAAACAGTACAGCAACACTGCAGTGTCTGAAACCTTACAGGAAAGTTTATTTGTGTTCCTTTGCTGTTTTGACTTCGCATCAGTTAAACCTTACCTTACGCATCAAACGAGTTGGTTTTTGTATTCTAATTCTTGCTACTTTGGCGTACCGTGCAGTTTAGATTACCTTGGGTTTTCATGCTCTGTATCTTTATCAATTACGGTTTGCACAAATCAATGGAAACAAATCCTTTAATCTTCCGTCTACGTCTTGCAGCTGGTGTTTGCTGATTTGCATTGCTGAATAATAACAATGTTTAAAACAATCAATCTTTTGAGCTCCCTACCCATGAACCACTTGAAAAAATAGAAAAGATTACGGAAAGGGCACATCTACAGAGTAATACCTGTAAAATGAACTAAGAACCAGCTTTATAGGACATATAGTTTGATGTGTACAGAACGTAGTTGAAAAATGTCTCGCCAAGAACAAGCCTCAAATTAAAATCACGATTCCAGCTCAAGTCCAGACCTCCGATGTGTCAAATCGGAAATTAATAAAAGTTCGGACACATGTTCACCAAGTCTAGTAAAGCTTGCATATTAAATTTGAGTGGAAAATATTGGAAAACAGCGGAGAAATTAAGCATCGAAATTTCGACTTTAACATGGGAGGCTTAGGTCAAACCTTACAGTAAATGGCCTAATACCAAGATCGGTCCCACTATATATCAATAGCGATAAAGGCACATTCTTTATTTCAAATGATATCCCCTGTGTTGTCTGTGTTCTAAATTAGGACGTTAATAGGTATTACTTCAAAATAACCATCTGAGTTCAAGAGCGACCATTACAGATTAACCCCATCAGTGCCAGAACACACTCTAGGCAGGTCGTTTTCCAGAGTTTCATGTGTGTTTACGTGGGCTACGCAATTCGAGATCACAACCTCTTGTCCCAGAAACTATGACCTCTCGGTATTATTTGGGTCGTTGTCTCCCGTCCCCAGGAGACCCTCATGAAACCCACATTTCGGCCTTTTTCTGTGGGCATTCATCCTTGGTATCGACGGTATTAATATCGATGATGGCACATTCCTAGTTTTAAATGGCATCAACTAATCGCTATTTTTCTAATTTGAAGGAAATAGGTGGATAATAAACCTAAATTCAAAATGGCCACCTAATTTTAAGATAGCATCCATTACAAATTAATGGCGATGATAGCAGTATTTACATAAAATGGTATCAACCATTTATCTACGTTCTAAATTCGAAGGAAATCGGAAGATAATAAGCTTAATTTCATAATGGCCATCTAATTTCAAGACGGTACCCATTAAAGTTTAATAACGACGATGGCACATTTGTTGTTGCAACTGAGAACAACAATATTGTCGACGTTCAAGATTGTCGACGTCCATTTCACATTAACAATCATCCCACATTCGTTAATTTTGTTTTCGAAGGAAAGAAAGAAGGAAAAGAAATTAGATTTTTACAATTGGTACAACTGATTAAAAGCACAATACATTCAGCAAAATATTGTGGGATTCGCATCGACACCTAACAGTGCGAGCAATTATACACACTATGATGTAGGAGTCGTATCTACTTTGAATATGAGACGCCATTCCTACACAGAACATTAGGAACTGCTCCTGCGTAGAACAATGTCATTAGTACTAATACTATTAATATTAATCATGTTGCATTTGTCACTGTACCAAACAGTATTCAGGAATCTAACACTAATGTTGTCGACACCGATATTATCGTTGTATAGCTTTACGAGCCTTAGGCGAACTTGTTTTTTCAAATCAGCAAAATAGCATTGTATCTGATGGCATTTGACGGCTTTTTTGTAAACAACTATTTCAGTCGACAGAATAAAATAACCTTGAAAAGGCAAATGCCCACAATAGGAAGCTTTGATTCGGCATTATTCCCATAATTTTGTGTGGTGTAGTTTGATCTGTAGAGAGAAATACCACATGTACTTCCACAAAAGAAGGAAGTTGTCAAGAACAGGAAATTATCTATTTTGGCTCTGTCTGGGTCTTCGAATTAGCTCACCAAATTAAAAAAGGTTTTAATAGTACACAGGCCTTCACTAAGCGAAGCTAAGTTTCAATTTTAGTAAAAAAAAAATCTTCGCATGATGAAAATATCAGCTCTCAAAGTTGAGATTTTAACGCAGACTTTTAAGCCATTACACCCTTACTAACACATTAATACTGATAAAGACAGTGTTAGTAAGGGTGTAACTTTTGATGGTATGTGATCTTGACATATTAATACTGATAAAGACAATGTCAAGATCACATACCATCAAAAGTTCGAAGCTGGAAAAAAAGTCTGCCGCCACTTAGGAAACTTTAGAAAAAAGGCGGCCCTAGCGAGATCATTTTGAATCACCCTACGAACCACAAAGTGATAAAATGGTTTTACATTTTTGACTCGAGTTGAAACCTAACATCCATGTTATACCAGTGCACGTCAGTACACTTAAGTTACAATTTTATTGTGGGATAATAATCAGTTCATGTGTTCATGTAGTACATTTCCCAGGATAGGACGGTACACGGTACTGAACTGTTTTTTTTTTTTTGGCATTGCAGGCATAACAGTAGTTGGTTTGCACTTTATGCCATACGCAGTAACAACAATAGAACCCAAGACCATGGTAAGTTATGGCGATAATATCGCTTTACATTCTGAAATAACTAGATACAGATTAAAATTAGTCAACAAAGTAACCTACTATTATTAATCTTTTAAGTGACCTGCCATGACAAGTCTTTGACTCCGAAAACAATGGGCACTTACAAAAAACTCATCGAACAAGTCAGCGCTGAAGCCCCACTTACGATCTACTTTGAGGAGGCGGGGCTTCAGAGCTGAGTTTGTTCCATGAGTTTATGAAATTGCCCATAGCTCAGGTGTTCGATTGATGATGCTCTATCAAGCACTTGTCTGCCTTCACAGCAATAGGATGATGGTAATGACTGCACTATTTGAAAGTGGTTGGACATAATTACACATGTGTTAATAATTCTGACAATACGGACATAATTCTGACTGTACGGACATTATTCTAACACTACGAACCTAACTCAGACTTAGAAAATATTGTAACCAAAAATCGTTCAAGTTCCATCATTCAAACTAGCAAATTTTCGACTATCTCTACTGATAGCCTTCTTCAGGCAAGAGTCATGACACTTGCACAACATCAACCACCAACGAACTTTCCCAAGTCCCTAAAATTGCCTAATTAACGGTATTTTCGTTATCGTATTTGTTGTTCCAACCAATCTTTTGTTCTGATGAAGAATTTAAACCCTATATTTACCAAATTTGGCTTAGCAAGCAAAACAGCAAATTCCGCTGACTTCAGAACGAAGGTTCCACATGATTTTAACCGTAGTGTCGTAACCAATTAATCTAATGGCTAAAAAACGTGTTAAAATCAAAACTGATTATTGAAAAATATTTTGGGATGTAATAAATCGTTACAAATCTCATATAACCGATGCTAAGTTAAAAACAGAAAATTCTGGACCATTTCCTTAAATATAATTTAATCTCTTAAGAAATAATGGGAATTCCTGCATTATCTTAATGAAAGATTTAATCTTGCAAAATCTAACTCTCAGAAGGTAATTATAAGGTATTTATGTCAATCCCTCGTTCTATTCTCATTCAGAAACACTACCTCGTGCTTCACCCAATTTTCACAATGGCACATGTAGGTCATGAGTGCAAATATAACTAAAAGAAGTTATCAAAATATTTTGATAGTAACTTCTATTCGTTATATTACTGCTGAGAATTTCATACATGGGGCAAGGAATTTGATGTGCAAAAGGTTACGGTTCGATCCTGCCTCGGCCAACCCTGTGATGCCTCGTGCTCTTATCGATTGTGGCATGTAAAAGATCCTAGGAATTTTCGAATTGAATTACCTAGAAAAATTGTCACTCTCTCCTTTTGGAATCAGCAAACCTACAGCTGAGAATTTCATAGCAACTATAGAACTGACGCTGCAAGACACAGTGTGGTTGTTTTAAATACAACAGCATTGAGCACTTACATTCTCTATTTTTTCTTTTAGGAATTTTCAGTGGAATTCAGAATAGACATTTCCTGGAAGGATAAACGAGTGGTTGTACCTCCAGAACAAAAAGCGGTGCACATGGTCAACATTCCCAAAATCGTAGCTGGAAAACTGTGGGTTCCACAGATCACTTTCATAAACAAAAAAAATTTTCAATTTGGAATTATCGATACTGACCATCACAAACTTGATCTAATGCCGAGATTGAAAGAAATAAGCTTGATAATCACGTAAGTGAATTACAGATCTGTTTTACACAAATAATTTGATTGTTTACTCCTTAATTCTTACTGTACACTATGATGATAATTTCTTTTCTAACTACAGTATTTTAAGTAGTTTATTACCTTAGTAGTAGAGATCGTTGAAGACAAAATACATCACTCCGTCGCCCTGTCGTTTAAAACACATAAAGTCGGTGATGATTCTTAAAATACAGATGTACTTCTTCTTCGAAGATTGGAACGACTAAACGGCCACGCGCATTTTGAGATATCCATTCACGAAAAATGTCACTGCTGCAACTCCCAGATGTATAGTAGGTGCGTAGTAGGTTCGTTGTTTCGTTGCCTTGAATAATATAATAATATAATATAAGCAATCTATTCACTCAAATAAAAGTAAAAAGGACATGCAAGGGGTCAAAAGAGGCCACTTATAGCAATCCTAAATTAAAAAAGAAATACAGCAAATAAAATTGGGGAAAGGTTTACGAAAAGAGAGGTGCGTGTTCAGGGCAATGTAAGAAGCCACTAAGGTTGAGTTTTGTTGATGGAAACGATGGGGGCGAGACAATGTCATCATTAAGTGAGTTCCACACTGGGATGATTTGAATGACAACGAAGGACTTCCTAAGATTTGTTTTGGAGCGGGGGAGTGATAACTTGAGGTGGTTCCCACGAGTTTTAGAAAGTGGGCTGAGCTCAAACAATGGCAGGTCAAAAGGTAGCATGATAATGAGAATTTGGAAGGCCAAAAAAAAAGGGTCGACTTTTAAGCAACGACACTGAAGGGTGTCAAGTTTAAGCTATCTTAAGCGATCGCGACAGGATAAGTTTCTAAGGCCTGTAAGTGACTTGGTAAACCTCTTTTGAATTGACTGTATTTTGTCAATGTCCTTTAGTAGGTATGGGGACCAAACCTGACTCGCATACTCTAGCATTGGGCGAACGTAAACTTTGAAGGCCCAAAGCTTTGTGAGCACAGATCCTGAGTAGAAGCAACGGTTGACGACGGCAAGCCTACCACTATCAGCCGCAGATATTGTGTTACAGTGAGTAGAGAATTTGAGGTTAGACTGGAACCAGACGCCAAGGTCACGAAAATTTTCATGTTTTCTCCCAAGGACCTCGGTACCCAGATACAGAGTGGGGGAATCGCATGGTCTACCCAGACGAAAACCGAAGCATTTCTCAGAGGAAAGCGGGAGCTGCCAAACGGGAGCTGCCAAGGGCTGTGTAGCAAAAGCGCACACCTTGTTGCTATTCTGGCCTGAACAAACAAGCGGTTGCTGCGTTTAAGTAGTCATAACCGGTCTTCTGACATGTCTACCACTTTCGAAAATGTTGAGGCGCACACCCCTGTCACGTACTGTAATAGCACTCTATGTTATACAGGGTGTTTCAGAATAAAACCGACAAACTTCCAGGGCATAGTAAGGAGGTAAAGACAAATCGAAAAGTCCTATACAACACCTATACAAAAATGTTTGGTCACCGAGATATCGCCCTATTAGACCCCAATTATTTTATGATCGAGTATTTAAGTCATGGCGTAACTAGAGCCCATGTCTAGATGCGTGCAAGGTGCACGCTTTATTGTGACGTCATACACCTACTTGCGTGTTTAAGACCAAATTCGAAGCTGCACAAACTCATATCCACTGCGGTGCAGCAAACTGTGGTCTAATCCAATTGCGTTCGAAACTGCAACTACATCAACTTTTGGCAACAGAGTTGTTGAATAATTTTTTTTTAATTATTAGTTATTTAAAGGATGGCTTAGGTTAATAATTTGTACACACAATAAATGTTGCACGAAGCTGTAAAAAACATACCACTGCTTTTGATAAATGTTTTCGTAGTTGCGTGAGCACGAAATGTAAAGTGTGAACACAGCAGTATTGTAACACAGCAGCTAGAGGCAGCTTGGTGGGTGTAGAGGCCAGTTGGAAAGTTGGTGACTAGGGGTTCACTTTTTTTGGGAGACGTTTCGCCTCAAAAGTTGCATAACATCAATCGAGTAGCTTGGTAAGGGTGGTGGTGGGGAGGGTTTAATGTACTGTATGCCGTGTCCCTTTTTTTTAGGTTTTTTTTTTTGGGGGGGGGATGGAGGAGGGGGGGATGGTTGCGATGTGAACTCCTGCTTTGTGAAATATGGTTTGGTTTTAATTTGTTCGCAAAGATTGTATGAAGAGGTTGGTCGACTAGTTTGAGGGATCTGGCCCCTAACGTTTAAGCGAAATGTCAACAAACAGGTTTTTTTTTCTTGAATGAGTCGAGGCAGTGGCACCGTAGCCACAGCCAGGAAAAAAATTCGTAGGATGCTGAACAATGCCAGATAGGTGGTCTGGGGGAGTGCAGTTAGCAAGGGGAAGCATTTTACGATACATCACTGCCGTATCCGGCTTCTAGAGGGTATGTTTTCACATATTCTCGAGAAATTTATTTAGCATGACAGATTTTGAAGGTTTCTTGGGGGGGGGGGGGGAGGGGGGAAGGGGTTGTTCCCACCCCACCCGTCTCTTGCCCACTGCCCTGGGACGTTTCTCTCCCCCACTCCTTTTTCTGCTCATGTTTATTTATTTTTTGTTTTTCCAGTTAAAGAAAATAAAATCAGAATCCACATTACAGCTGTTGTAATTTGGCCCGGGAGTCACGTGAGGTGGGTGGGGGGGGGGGGGGGGTTTGACGAGCGTTGTAAACGCTCCAAGCCGAATCCGAAAGCTCAAACATTGTGAGACATTGACGCATTTGATCTAACTAAGGAAGGCACGCCTTTAACCATCGCTCTTAAACGCTTTTATAAAAATTCGCAACTACGGCTGTAAATTTGGCTCTAGCATTGCCAAACGTAGGCCATAAAGCCAATGGACCAGTTGGTTACCGTTGCCTCCTTTTCCCCCTCCTCCCCGTTCCCGAACCTTCCAGGATCATCAGTTGGGACAGGCCATTTACATCTGCCCTTGCGGCTTTCAGCTGGTTAACGAAGGCTTTAGACTATTTTAAAAAGTCGGGCACAATGAACATACTTGCGCTACCCAGTTTCAGGAAAATCAAACACGATTTCTTAGAAATAATAAAAAAAGGAACTTCTGCAGCATTTTTTTGCTTTCTTAATTTAAAATAGCATTATTTCTAACGTATTTTTCATTACGGAATCGTTGAGAGCTACTGGATAGTGAGAGGATTTAAAATGAGGCCAGGTCCGCTTCCCTGCAAAACATGACAGTATACTGAGATCTTGCAACCTGCTCATGTCTTGGCAAGATTAGACGACATTCCTCTTACCGAACTGTTAAAAACAGTAGAAGAAGTGGTCTCCGTCTGTTTCCTGTATAAACCTTCCAAAACATCAGATGCACCTATAATAAACCGTGGCTTAACAACTAGTTTGGATTCCCCCTCCGGGACACAAACATCAAACAACAGTCTCTTCTAGGTCAATCAACAACGCGGCTAACCTGCTTGCTCTGCAACGTTAACGCCATCTTGGGATGCGGAGAGCCACTCGAATTGGACAAAGAACTGTCACTGCCCAAACCGGGCCGTGAAGCCTTCTTTTTCCGACCTTCCGGTGAGGGTGCAACTGCAACAAAAAACTTCGACACTTACCCTGAATCGGAATTCTTGACTGCCGAAGTAAAAATGGATTTTGGAACAGCCCTCCAAACCCCAAAGAAAATCGAAATCCCAACAGTCGTCCTCCTTGAAAATGACAAATACATTCGCCTTGGCCTCATGAGCCGCATCAGAGGCTGACGTATTAAACACAGCAGTAAATGTCTTATGCGAGAAACTCTCATCTTATCCATCTCCGACAGAAGTCCAAGAACTATCGACTCTGATCTCTCAGCTATTCCAGAAAACATGCTGTGCCACATATCATTCGATGAACTGGCGACCCGGGCTCTATTCAACAATTCTCTTCTAATGCGTGACATAGCAATTAACACCACATCAAACCTCAATGACTCAACCAACCAAATTCAAGCTATGGAATCAGCCTCTTCACGAGAGAGATACACTCTTTCGCGACTTAAAACCAACTTTGGCCCCTCATCTTGATGCCAAAAGCAAACAAGCCTTCAGGTCAACAGATGAACTTTCCCAAGCCTTACCACACCAAACCAATTGCAACATCGAAAAATGGTCGAAACCAAAGCCCTACTCTTTCGGGAACGACAATCAATGCCCTGAAACCAACCAGCTATTTTGCACCAATCAGTCCTTTTGATGCAACAACTTCTCCCATGCATTCGCTAATAAGCCAAAAGGCCGCAATGAGAGAGGAACAACTCCCGACAGAAAGAACAATTCAAAAAGGGAACAATGATGCCATTCAGCCATCGGATTTTCCAGTCGGAGCTCACCTTCGGCACTTTCTCCGTGCATGGAAGAATCTAACGAACAACCAACAAATCCTGTACATCATTCAAGATGGTTTTCAACCAACATTCATCACGAAACCACCCCTTGCTCATTTGCCTCCCTGGCAGCATTCGTCCAGACAACCCCAAAGCTCTCGACTGAATTTCAAGAACTTTTGCAGAAGAACGCAATTCAAGAATGCCCTCCACCTTTCAGCCCGGGATTTTCCAGCCACATTTTCTCCAACCCAAGAAATCAGGAGGGGAAAGGATGGTCTTCAATTTAAAACTCTTAAACCAATACATGGAAAACCACCACTTCAAAATGGAAACCTTGGAATCAATCCGCCTTACACTAAAGCCCAACAACTGGACTGTATCAATCGACTTAGAAGATGCCTATCTTCACGTCCCTTCCCCAAATTCATCCAGCACATCTTTCGCTTCATGTATCAAAACAAAGTGTACCAGTTTCGCTGTCTACCATTCAGACTGAACGCAGCTTCAACCATCTTTACCCTCATACTGAAACCAGTCCTCGCCTACCTCCACCAACATCAGATGAAAGCAAGCGCAAACTTAGACGACCATCTTTTGAGTGACCAAGTTCCAACCAAACTACAAGGCACCAGAGACTTCACCATCACTCTTCTAAAACAACTGGGCTTCGGTGTAATTAACCTCAAGAAATCGAGATTACTCCCATCACAAGACTTCATCTTCTTAGGAGTCTAATTCAACCTAAAAACTGCAACAGTGATGCCTTCTCCAGGCAGGATAGAAGACATCATTCACCATGCACGTCATTTTTGTCAACAACCCCAGCACCCCCTCAAGGAACTAAATTCTCTTATCGGCAAGATGGACCCCATGGCAAGTGTTGTCCCATATGGCAGATGGATGACCAGACACCACTACCGCATTGACAGATGGAGAAATGAGCCACTCCAGTCAACCCGCCTTCGACAAACCGAACATATTTTCCGTTGAAATTCTCCTATGGTGGTCAGATGTCCACACACTATTGCAGACTGTACCTCTACACGAGCCATAACCCGACTTTCTCCTATTATCCGATGCTTCCCTGAAAAGGTGGAGAGCTCACAGAGCCCATCACGAAGCATCAGGGACCTGGTCCCACCAAGACCAAGACAACCTCAATGATGTGGTTTCAAAGGCGTTCTTAATGACTTTCTCCACTTTCCAGGAGTTAGTCAAGAGAAAGATTGTACTACAAACCCAAGCAGACAACATTACAGCAATCGTCTACATCATTAAGGAAGGAGGAACTAGATCCCGCAAACTCCACGAGATAACCTTGTCAATCTTTCAGCTCTGCATCCACCTCGAGACAACGCTTCTCCCACTACACATCCCAGGCAATACGAATGTGATTGCAGATTCTCTCTCTCGGAAGAAACCCCCAATGGGAAATCCATCTACGAATATCTCTTTAACATATCCCTTACAGAAATATTTGGTCACAAGAAGGGTCAAAACGGGATCTTTGAGGGGTCTACAATACACCCCACAGTTGGTCCTAACTGGATCTCCTATTGAAACATACGGGACCTATTTAGGGTTTTGTGACCTAATCTTTGGCCCCAATTTATGACAAACAAAAACAAACAAAAATCCACAATTCAGCAGATTCTTTGAATTGACCCGTTTTGTGACCATTCAAGGGCCTAATACTGATTTGTCCCGAATTAACCCCAGTTTGTAACCTAAAATGGACCAAGAAGACTAGTTATTTTGATCCTAAATTGACACCATGTGTGACCAAAAAAGGACCATTTATTCCCTTCATCCCAGAAAAAAGAAAAAGTGACAGCTGGTATTTTAATTCTGTTATATTATTTTCATGTCTGGCACCATTCCTAAACTAACTTACTGCATTATTACACTATTATAGCATCACATCACGCACTTGACATAAACACTATAATTAGCCCTTCACTTACCTACTCTGCTATCTTCCCTTGTTACACTGACTGTTTTGTTCTAGTCAGTAAATCTTATATAGGTGCTTTTTCTTACCGATTAAAAGTTATGGATGTTACATTTCCATTTATTAATTTTTAGTAAGGTTAAGGACAGTTTTACTCTGTTTTAAACAATCAATTGGCATGCATTGTTTCACACTTTAGAATCCCTTTTTTACATTTATAAAATCTACACAAAATTAAGGAAGTGTCGCAGTTTGATATTCTTAACATTAGACTGAACTCTGCTCTCATTTAAGGATTTAATAAGAGTTAGCTTTCAAACATTTGTATGTGCAACACATTTATAATTAAACAAACTGGTCATTAGTCTATAACCAAAATATAGATACAAAATTTGAATAATAGAACAATTAAAATATTTTTTTTAATTGTTAGCTGCAAACTTAAAATTTAACATTTAGGCTGCCAGAATATTAGATGATCATTTAATGCTTCAATTTTTTTTTCAGTTTATTCAATTCAGAATTTCTTTTGTTGTAGTCAGGATCCCCCATGTAAAAGAATAATTGTGTGGCATCCTCACTCCAAGTTGTTTATTTTTTAATATTTTGAAAATAACACCCCACTTTTTTTAGACTTGCTTAACAAAGTTGTATTATTCTTAAGTGACAGTTTGTAAGCAAGTGGGGTCAAACAGTGGTCAAGCTCCAATCCGTGGCCAAGTGGAGGTCTTGTGACCAAGGCTGAATATTATTGGTCACCAATTGTGACCAAGTGAGGTCAAGCTGGGGTCTAGCTGCTAAAGCCCCAAACCGTGGCCAAGTAGAGGTCTTTGTGACCAAGGTTGAATATTCGTGGTTACCAATTGTGACCAAGTGGGGTCAAACAGGGAACTAGCTGGTAAAGCCCCAATCCTTGACCAAGTGGAAGTCTTGTGACCAAGACTGAATAATGTTGCTCACTGATTATGACCAAGTGGGGTCAAGCTGGGGTCTAGCTGCTAAAGCCCCAAACCGTGGCCAAGTGAAGGTCTTGTGAGCAGGCTGAATATTCTTGGGCACCAAGTGTAACCAAGTGGGGTTTAAACTGGGCCCAAGGAGTCCAAGTCCCAATCCGTTACCAACTAGAGCCGTGTGTGGCCAAGTTGTAATATTCTTAAGTCATGATTCGTGACCAAGTAGGGTTAAACAGGGGTCTAGGTGTTAAAGCCCCAAACTGTAGCCAAATAGGGGTTTTATGACCAAGCCTGAATATTCTTGGTTACCAATTGTGACGAAGTGGGGGCAAACTGGGCCAAGTTAGTTAAGTCACGATTTGTGACCATTTTGGGCCTTATCCAGGGTTTAAAAATTAACAGGCCCCAAATTGTGACTGTCTTGGGGCCTGTTGGGACCAATGGGCAAATGTGGGTCACGATTTGGGATCAACATGGGGTCAAACCAGGGCTAATCCGAATCAAACATTTGAATACGTCAGGTACTGGGGTCTGTGCTGTGACCATTTTGGGACTTAAATTGGGTCTGTTTGTTACCAAAATTTTGTATAAGGGATGGGGCACGCGAATGCTAGACCTCTTTGCCACGAGGCAAAATGCCAGACTTCCCCATTTCATAAGCCCAGCCCCGGACAAAAAGGCAACTGCAGTAGTTGCCTTGACCTCCCTACGGGGAAAACGTTTATGCGTACTTGTTTCTCCCGTTCCATCTACTTCCACAAGTCCTGGAAAAATCTCTCAATCGGGAACCCTCTTCCTACTAAGAGCTCCACACTGGCCATGAGCAGCGTGGTCCCCTCATCTTCTGAAACTTCTAGTAAATACGCCAAGAAGTCTCCAACAACAGCATGATCTTCTATCCCAACAAAAGGGAACAAAAATCCACCTGAATATCAACTCTCTACACCTACACATATGGCTATTATCGTCAAACTCTTCAAAAAGGCAAAAATGCATGATGAACAAGCAACCAGAATCGCAAACCATGCCGCCAGAACATCAACAAACCGAATTTACGACAGCCACTGGAAAAGATGGCTTCAGTGGTGTAACAGACGGAAAGTCAATCTGGTCAACCACTCTGTTGCCAAGCTACTGAATTTCTCAACACCCTCTTCAACGAAGGATTAAAACGTTCCACGATTCTGGTCTACCGCTCAGTCTTAAACTTAGTGTTCAAATCAACAAGGAACTTACATTTGCTCGATGACTACAAAATTTCTTCACTCATCAAATGTTTCGAAGTGGAATGACCGGCCACAAGATGCACATTTCCTGAGTGGGATCTATCCATCGTCTTAAATGCATTCTTAAAGGACCCGTACGAACCTCTACTCAACAGTCCGATGAGCATCCTCACCCAGAAAACTGTCTTCCTCATAACCCTGACCCAGTGTACTGGGTTTCCGCCCCTGACTCCACCTACGTCACTCTAACACCAAGAGCAGACTTCCGAGCCACGAAACAACGTCCCTGCGAACCAACTAAACCAATAATCGTACCAGTTCTAACACACATCGTAGGACATGAACCTGAACGTCACCTCTGCCCTGTATGTGCTCTTTGCTACTAAATTGACAGGACCAACAAAAATCAGCTCCAAAAAGGAACAAATCAACTTTTTCTACGCTACGTAAGAGCCTTCGATGAAACCTCAGCAACAAAAATTGCACAACGGATTAGAGAGACAATTCAAAGCGCATATGATGTCTCCAACATCAGCGACACAGCCAACAGCATCAGAGTCACAGTACACGACTTGAGGGCACTTTCCACCTTATGGACGTTCCACAACCTCATCCCGATTCCAGACATCCTATCAGCAGCTTCATGCCGAATCAGCTCCGTCTTCAAATACCACTACTTCAGAGAGACGACAAAGCAAGCCAATGAACTACATCGTCTGGGCCCCATCGTTGCAGCCCGATGTGTGATCCTGTCCCCTTAAGCACTCAGAAACTGAAGCAAGTCCACCATCAAGATGGAAGCAAGCCCCTCATCTCTAAACAAATGGCCGTTTTCAAGATCACCATATTTTACCAAAAGAGATCCAACACACCTGTTTTTCTGTTTTCTGAATAAAATGCGAAGTCGGGAAACATTTTGGGGAAAAACCGGCTCGTAACCCTAGGGCACCCGTAAGTGCGGTGCCCGCCACCGAACTCTGACGAGGTTAAACTGTTAATGCAAAAATTAACAGGTTATCTATGTTTTCCACTGGGCAACAAGAAACATGACTTTGCCGGCCCTCAGCCTGGCCAGCTTACCTAAGGAAAACATACATAACCAAACCCGCCCAACCTCCCCGCTCGAGTCTCCGCCTGACGAATTGAGAGGAAAACTGATGGCCAACCGAATGCGTGAATGCGCTTAAATAGAGGAGGGCTGCACAGTAGAGCTGCGCAGTCGGGTTAAAGAGCCGGCGGCTACAAGACACCGAAGAACCTCCAGAGAAACACAGCGTTCGAGGGACTAATGCAAAAAATAACAGGGTATGCAAGTTTTCCTTAGGCAAAAGAAGCAACTTTCAGCCGGCCGGGCTGAGGGCCGGCAAAGTTTTGTTTCTTTGTTCATCAGATTAGAGTGCATTGTGCTTTCACAACCTGTTGTAATCGTTAAACTGTTATACATGATGAGCTCGGATGGAAAGTTTCGTTGGCTAAAAATTCGTGTCTCGTTATTTACCTAAATGTTGAATATAGTCCTAATGCTAGAAAATGATCTCACTGAATGATCTGACATGCTCATTAATGCTTCTTCTTTTTTAATATGCAGGAACACTGAAACATTTAAGTGTACAATTGACCTACGAAGTTATCCATTTGATATCCAACAATGTGAGATTCAAATGGAAATGGGTAAGGAAGGCACCTCTATAAAATTACTTTATATGACCTTTCTTAACGAATGAACCGATAACACAGTCGGAACGACAAATTTACTGTTAGCTAAAGTAAATCGCTAATATTTTTTAAGCAAGCAAAGTAGTATAAGTGAGGAATATTTGAATTTCATGTTGTAGTTTTGTACACATGTGGATCACCTGTAAGTCGGAAATGATTCATCACGTTCACTTTCAAATTCAGGATACTGTCTATACTTTGCAAATTTTCGACCCTATATCAAGATGCTTCATCAGGCACGATCATGGAAAATTGAGTCCTGTGGTTACATCTTCGTCGTTTTCGTCTGCTCTCAAAGAACGTCACGGTCCCAGACAGACAGTATCCTGATTTTGAAAGTGAGCGTGATGAATAATTTCCGACTTACAGGTGATTCTAATGAGTTTCAGAATAATCCCAGTAGGCTCAACGGTTTATTTAGTGACACGTATGCTTTAGCCGTAACTGTGATTAATTGTTTTCTTTTTCACAAAACATTAATTCAGCCATATAAATAGCTATAGGCTCCTCACTTCCATTTGCACACTCTTCGTCCCTCACCTTGACTTTGTTTTGCCCATTTTTCTGTCCATTTGTATTTTGACAGTTTTATCTGTCACCAAGAACTTATTTTAAATTAAAAATAATTTGATATTATAAAATCATTTTTACTTTATTTTGTTTTAATTACTGTTGAAAATGAGTTAGATGTTTAATTAAACAGGACGGAAAGCCAATGGACTCAAGATGGGTTCAATAAATACGGATGCAAACCTATTTACGTTTCCTTTCGGACTTATATGTCAGATTTCCTGAGCGGGGAATCGAACCCACGACCTTTGAAATCGACATCAGCCTTTGATTGCACAGGTCGTGGGTTCGATTCGCCGCTCAGTCACTCGTGACATACAAGTGTGAAAGGCAGCTTAAATAAGTTTCAATCCGTATTTAGATATTTACTTCAACGTTGAGATTTATTTGTATGCGTATGCACTTAAAGGCTTTAAATGTTTGTCCCACTAACATTTAAATTAATGATTAAATAGTTAGGGAACAGAATATCAGTTCCCTTCCACTTTACTTGTTCAGACAGAATTTCTAACTGAAATCCGTGAAGAAATGATAGGAATTAAGGTGCCATAAATATTACTCTCACACCAAGTTGTTCATTTATAATAGGGATCGGTCGGTTTCATATTTTAACTTCGGTTCCGGTTTCGGCTTTACATGCCCACAAATCCACAGTTTCGGTTCCGGTATAATTTTTTGCCACCCGATTTTCTAGTTCTTTTTTGCAACAGTAGTGTTCCTAGCTTCCAACTCGCTCCTACTTTGCTGCGTCATTGACCATGGGTGTGGCTGTGGCACCATTTTCCTCTATGATTTTCTTTTTTTTTTATGACTAGTAGCTTTGCTGTCATTTATACGTAGAAAATTATATTTATTTAAAAATTTGAAACAACAAATCAATCTTTGATTTTTCGAACACTGTACGAAAAACCGACACAAAATCCGAATTGGTTTCAGTTTCGGTTTTCAGTAAAAACCGAAAATTCGTTTTGGTTACCGACCCATCCCTAATTTATAACAATTAAAATTTTCGTCCAAAGATGGAGGTGTGCAATTAAGTAACAGAAATGGTTCAGTTAAATATTAAAAAAAAAAAAAACGTTTGTGGGCAATGGGCTGCCTAACCTTGACTGTAATTTCCAAAAATTGTTCATAAACCAGCTAAACAATTTTTTTTACCAAATCTGTTTCGTTTAGATGATGCAATGTCTGTAGTAAAATTTGGGAAAAACGTAAATACATCAGTCGATCCTAAAGAAGTTGAAGTCCCACCAGAATTTGTAATGGTTGCCATCAAATACGAAAACTGCACCAGTTACGTAAATACTTTTTTTTTATCTTGTTCTCTGTTTGTTAATAAAGAATTTTAACGAACATTAATTATTCAATCTGAAGTTTTTGTTTTCGTATGTATAAAAGATGTAATAAACATCTGAAATGAGCGTACATGGGTATAAGGTATAGTAGATGTACTGTAGAAAGCATTAATGGCCTTATATGTATAATTGCAACTGACTACTGGAAGTAGGGCATACACCAGAAACATACAACTATAGAATGAGACACACATAAGACTTGCAATAAATTATTAAACCAAACCTTTATTATTAGCAATAAACTGAGTTCAATTCAGCCTTTTATGTTGTTTATTGATTTGTATTTACTTATTAAGAAGTGGTCAGGGTGAAAAGGGGTGGTCGAGTTTTGAGGATAGAGAAACCACGACGAAGTTGTGTTGCGAGGATGAGGGAACTTCGGAGATGGTGGGAAATCAAGGAGGTGGTGCAGAAATGATGTCCGGTGCAGAGGGGAGGCCTTGAGAATGGAAGGGGATGAAGAAAGGGAATTAACGAAGTGGATACTGAACTGTTGAGGAAGAAGAGGTAATAGGAAGGGGATGGAATGGAGGGGAGGAGTAGATGGGACAAATGCCACAGGACAGAGATTGGAAAAGTCTGCTTTGGTTCAGGGCCGGAGCAGGTATGCTGGAATTGTATCGCCGCTTCACTCAGCAACGTAGTTGAAGGCGCCCTAGTTAGTATTGCTTATGTATTTACTCATGTTATTTATTTGTTTATTTGTGGTTCCACCATCCATTAAAATCAAGATAAAACTATAGCTAGTGTTATAAGGAACGGAAGTACCGTATGTATTGGCGTTGACTGCTAATGTTTATTTGACTGTTATGTTTGTTTATTCATGCGCATTTATTTTTTCTCAATTACTGTTTCATCACTTGGGAAGAGATTTTTGCGTCGTTTTTGCTTCATAAGCAGCTTTTATCCGTCAGAGCGACAAAACTAACATTTTGTTGAAGTGGGGGGGGGGGGGCAACTAAATACGGGATTCTGGGATTTTCCTCTTGGATTTGTCCAGTTAAATTGTCCCTCTCGTCGTCTACTCCTCATCTTAATCTTGGAGTTATGAAGGGCTAAGCAGGCATCATGGGTCATGGTAGGCAGTCTGCATCCTGATTCAAAAGGGATAGCCGATTGTATCAAATCAAATCAATAAAATATTTGTAAACTGATGTGTCACTTTGAAGACTTCTAAAACTACTACTTCTACTCAAGAGTCAAAACAAAATGTGGGTGGGGGATCGATAGTTTCCAACGTAACTCTATTCTATGGGAAATCGTTAGGAATTGTGGAAAGAAGTAATGGTACCGAAAGTAAATTAAACGTAAACAACGATTAAATAAATACATTTTGTACAAAAAAGGTTGCCTGTAGCCTGCACAATCACTAGACAGTAAGAATCATGAAGAGGAGTTTGTGAATACGTTATCGTATCATCTTGTTTTAAAGATAAACACAAACGAAAAACACACTGATAAACATCGTGTCGTATTAGAACCACCAAAACATTAGGCGCATGTTTACGGAACCACTCGCTTTTGCATTCTCGCAGCTAGAAGCTTGAAATCACCTCAAATTCCAACGTGGCGGCGGTTTTATGTCTGCCGCCTCGCAACGAAAACAGCAAATAACGTGAGTTCTGAAGTCTTTGGGAAAATTGTTTCGTCATGAGGAATTCTTTATATTATTGACACGGATTATAAGACTGCAAGTATTTACTCAAACGATGTCGGATTTAGCTAATCCATTTAGCGTTGTTACCATGGCAATATCACCTTTGCCATCGCGATTGAGTTCTAGCTGCGAGAATGCAAAGGCGAGTCGCTGCATAAACGCACCCTTACACTGGCAAGCTGGTTTTTTTTTACAAGCTTTTGAATTGTTTGTATCATACCATGAGATATAGGTTGTAGTATGGTGTAGGGAATATAGCTATTGAGATGAGAGTAGCTGTGCATGCTGGTGTTATATGTGGATGTTTCTGCAGTCTGTGTATTCAAGTACGACGTAAATCGGCAGCCGTTAGCGAGAGACCGAGACAGACATACAACAGGAATGTCTCATATTCCGTAATCGTCTAATGTAGCCTAAAGCATGTCATACTGTCAGTAGTTATAGCTATCGTTTATGTGACTGTAAGCACCATTGAGTATGATGGATGTGTTGTTGTCTATACTGCTGATTGATGGTCTACAAGGAAGGCTGATTGGTGATAATCTAAACTACTGCGATTGAGTCTAGATTCTTGATATGCTTTATAAAGATTGTGGCACACTGCTCCATTCCATTCCGTTCCGACGACGAGGAGAACCTCCAGGGCCACTGTAGTTAGCGACTGACTGCGACTTAGACGCATTGCTTCCGTCTTTAACTACGCTGGCCCTGGAGGCACTCATCGTTGTCGGAACGGAACAGAGCAGTGAGTCTAAAGTTTTAGGCTAAAGGGTCAGTGAGTCGATAATAGTCGACAGTACTTGTTGATGGTGTATCCAACTTCAACTTAACGAAGTGAGATCTTTTGGTGGATAATGACTTTCATGCATTTGCTTCACTTGTCATATCTCACTCATATGAATTAAGTATTTATAATGTGGTCCAACCAGAGCATATAAAAAGATCATAAACTCAAAACACAACCTAGTCATGATCACAAATTTCACCTAACTTGTCCAACCTAACGTATCATTAACATATCTACCCTAACTTCACCTAACCTAACCATAATAATACAAACTAAACCAAAAACTAACTTAAATGTAACCTAACGTAAACATTTCCACTCTTTATAAAACCAAAAATAATCGTCATACGTATAATATTTAGAGAAGTAGGCCAAGTATTAGGTAATATTAAAATCAATATTCAAATTTATGTTTCTTGTTTGCCAAAACATATTAACCTGATAATTTTAGCGTTACATTCCTCGAATGTGATGGTTGTCTGGAGGTTTTTCGGTTGTGTGTATCCGCCTGCTTGCATGCTTCCACTGCGCCTGCGCGACGCAGCCATCTTGTATATAAGCGCCATCATGGCCGATGTCGCCATTCATTTTCCTCCATGGTTCACTTCGTTCCGTCGGTCTCTGGAATTGGACTTTCGCTTTCGCGACATCTTTTCGTCTCAAGCTTCGTGTCCTTCTCCTTCATTGTGGGAAAGAAGTCATCGTGGCTCCCTCCCGTTGTCTCCCGGGAACGACCCACTTGTCGGTGTTGCCCCTTCACGACATCTTCCTTCGTGGGAAATGAAGTCATCGTGGCTCCCTCCCGTTGTCTTCCGGGTTCGACCCACTTCCGTCGGCTGGTTGCCCATGTCGCCCCTTCACGACATCTTCCTTCGTGGGACATGAAATCATCGTGGCTCCCCCCTTTTGTCTCCCGGGTGCGACCCACTTCCACGCAGGATTGCAATCCTTGCCTCGGCCGTCTTCCTCCTCTAGCCATGAAACACGCCGACACTCAAGACTGGGTCGCTTCGACTGCAAGCCAAGACAGCCGCAAATGCCACTTGTTCGCACCTCGTTCGCCACGACACCTGCTTTTCGCAACAACTGCTTTCGCGACACAAGATGCTGCAACACCGTCCCACGTTCCGGCTGCCTGCCTCACCCACCGCCTGACCTTGCAACCCTCGAGGAATACTTCCGGCAAGCCAAGGCCCTCTGCCGGGAAGCGAAAAGGAAGCTACAAGACACTTCGTCTCCGGGGAATCTCTAACACCAACTCCCCCATCGACTTTTCCTCGAAGTCGTCTCGCCGTGTCTACAGTGTAACTCGCTGTGAAGCTCACATCCTAGATCGCATTCTGGGCCGCTCCCTCTTGCACCTCATCGGTGAAAAGAGCTGAAACTCAAGAATGGGCTGCTTCGACGACCAGCCGAAAAACGCCAGTCACCCGCCCCCCTCTCCCACCTTGAGCCAAGCAACGCAGACTTGCGGCGCCACCAGCCTTCGCGTGACACCTACTTTCACGACTCCTGCTTTCGCGACAAAGGAAACCTCGACTCCGTCCTCCGCCGTCAAGCACACCCTGTTTACAGACAACAACACGAAAGATCCTTCTATTCCTCTGGCTTCTCTACTCAAGACAGTGGAAGAAAACGGTACCAGACTGCTTCATGTACAAACCATCACAGTCCGCTGAAGCCCCAGTCATCAACCGTGGTCTCATGACAGGCTTTGGATTTTCCTTCGCGACAGAGATGCCAAACCACCTACAGGGACAATCGACGACGCTTCTCACCTGCCTCCTCCAGGACGGCGGTTTCCTGCTGAGCAACGGCTGACCCCTACAACTAGACAGCACCACGCCCCGACCGCGAATCAAGCTGTGCCTTCGCATAAGCCTTCGCGCCATCTCACAAGCTGACGTTTTGAACACAACAATCAACGCCGAGTTCTTCTAACAGCAACGGGGATCTCTCTTTGCCTCCATGCTGTTCAAACATAAGAAACGACGCCTCACAGAATGCAGACCGCCCCCCCCCCCTGCTCTCTCGTTGTCGTCGCTTTCACTTGCGTTTCAACGGCCTCCGTCACCACTGCCTTTCAACAAGAACATTCCATCGCCACGGGACCCTAGCGTCCATCCGCATCCTTTCGCGACATGATATTATCCAGCAACGCTTCTTTGTCGCGAAGGCAGCTCCACTGGGATTTGGCACGAAAGCTCAAGCCTTGTTTTGACATCCTGCTCTTCCGTTCCCGGTCCTGGTCACATATTGGCTGTTAACGCAGCCTCCACAGAACCGAGTTCGCACTCCTTGTCGCGAAGGGGACGATCATCCAACGCTACAACCCAGGCCAGTGTTTTTTACAGCTCTTCAAAATGGAAACGCTGGAAACAATTCGAATTCATCTGGCTGCCATTCGGCGTGAAGGTTACCCCAAGAATTCTCACGACCGAATTTGCGTCCAAGTTGTCGTCTCAATCAAGTTTTCAAGCAAACAACTGCGTCAAGACTCAGGGCCTCATTTGGGCGAAGAGCCAACAACCGTTGGGGTAAACCAAGATGGAAGCCGCTTGCACATCTTGCTGTTTGTCTCGACCGTGGCTAACCCCACGTCTCGAGTGAAATTCAAGTCACCTGTTGCCGTCTACTGCTGCTCGTCTCATTCGTGGCTAAATCCCACGTTTTGAGTAAAGAAACAAGACGGAGGAAGTTTGCTGCTTGCCTCGACTATGACTGACCCCACGTCTCGACTGAAAATCAAGCCACCTGTTGCTGTCTACTGCTGCTCGTCCCACTCGTGGCTAGAACCCACGTTTTGGGTGAACAAAAACGGAAGCCGTTTACACCTCTTGCTGCTCGTCTCGACCATGACTGGCCCCACGTCTCGAGCGAAAATCAAGACTACAGTTGCTGTCCACTACTACTCGTCTCATTCGTAGCCAGAACCCACGTTGTGGGTGATCCAAGACGGAAGCCGTTTGCATCTCTCCCGGCCTGTCTCGACCATGGCTGACCCCACGTCTCAAGCGACAGTCAAGACAACAGTTGCTGCTCTCACTGCTGCTCGCCTCGACCGTGGCTTAAAACCCACGCTTTGAATGAAGTGTCAAGTTGGAAGCCATTTGCATTTCCTACTACTTGTCTCGTCCATGGCTGATCGCACGTCTCAAGTGAAATTCAAGTCGCCAGCTGCTGTCCAAACTGCTGTTCGTTTCAGCGTGGCTAATAAAAAAAATAAATAAATAAAAAAAAAAACAACCCACGTTCTGAGAGAAGAGTTAGGTCGGAAGACTTCTCGCTCTCTTGCTGCTGGTTCAACCATGGCTGACCCCACGTTTCAAACGAAAAATCAAGCCAACAGTTGCTGCTAATTAAAAACACATACAGAGTAGCCATCAAGTGCTGGTGAAACAACGAAAC
>JAHWFP010105195.1:6560-20891 GCA_023313725.1 Lithobius niger | reverse complement strand
TTAAGTCATTTACAACTTGGTAAGAAGATGTCCCTTCTGTTGTCCAGTCTTGATTCAACCAGTCTTAAGTTATTTACAACTTGGTCAGAAGAAGATGTATCTTCTGATGTCCAGTCTTGATCCAACCCAGTATTAAGTCATTTACAACTTGGTAAGAAGATGTCCCTTCTGTTGTCCAGTCTTGATTCAACCAGTCTTAAGTCATTTACAACTTAGTCAGAAGAAGACGTCTCTTCTGACGTCCAGTCTTGATGTAACTAGTCTTAAGTCATTAATACAACTTGGTCAGAAGAAGATGGCTCTTCTGACGTCCAGTCTTGATCCAACCAGTATTAAGTCATTTACGACTTGGTAAGTTTAAGAAGAAATAATACAAACAAGTGAATGAATTGGTAATGAAAATAGTGCTACACCATAGCTATAATTTTATATTTAAACTTGAATCATATCAATAACCGCTTCATGTTACATAGTTTAAGTTACTCGTTCAAAACCTGAGAAGCTGCTAATTTCAGCACAAGTTTAATAGCTAATTAACGAGACAGTAAAATCTACAAAAACAAAAACGCCCAAGAAGAAAAAACATGAAGAAAGAAATCGGCCCTGCATCCATAAAAAAAAATACGGCTATTTCATTCGAAGAATACTGTAAGTTTGTTTGCTTCCTTACTCATCTGGTCTCCGGCCGTAAACAAAGTGTGTCGTTTAACGCACTGACTACAGGCCAAATTAAAAAAAAAGTACCTTGTTCAGCAAAATCAACCATGCGAGCGGACAGTTTTTATCGATTTTAACATAATTTAAGGTTTTGTACCGCATTATTATTTTTGCCCAAGTATCTGAAATGTGCCAAACTATATGCTTCAGGATATTAGACACTTACACTATGTCAAAACAACTCGGCAGTGGGAGAGCCCAGCAACAAAAACTAGCGTCGTTTAGGCATAAAAAGGTCCAAAAAATTGCATCAACATTTCGACTGATTCCCAAGTTGTTTAATCTATATAAAAAAACATTACAACAACCCACGCTCATGCGCCAACAAACACCTGCGCCCACCAACAAAACGTGGACGCGATAACAACAATGAACGGCATCGTCACTAACCGATGCCAACCAACAAGCTTAACTGCTACATACCCAGAAAGGTGAAACATCACCCCCCAAAAATGGTGGCTTCAATTTTCACTCAAGATTTGCAACATGCTCCACAACCTGCAGCCAAGTTATTTTCCCTTGCAAATCTTGACACCATTCTTGCATTATCCACAAAGTCACTCTAACTTGAACTCAAGGAACACTTCCAACATGTCCTCCTGCAACCCATCTTGATACTTGCATGCAAGAGAACAACAAAATTATCTTGAAAATAAATTCCTTCCGTTTCTGCCGCATTTCGAAGTTCCTTTGATTATTGCAGATAATCGTCTATCTTTGAAGTGCTCTTCTTGTACTGGTAGTTACTCTCTGCTGATCGGAGTAAGTAAGAAAAAAGGGAAAGTGCTTGGAAATCATCCCGGCCAAGACTTCACCGGTCTGGAAACGTCATTCTCTCTCTTCTATGACGATGAAACCCGCTCAATTTTGACTGGTGGCACCTGATTGTGGTACATAGCCCTTCACCAACTTAAGGCGTCCGCGGGTGAACCACCAGGTGCGGCCACCGGACTCCACCGGAGAGGACGAAAATTTGCCTGAGCAGCCCTTCTTCAACAGCATAAGTTGGTACTGCCCAGGACAGTAGATATTTGAGCGGGCTTTTCTTATTTGTTTGATTTTTAAAAAATACACTAAGCAGCTATCTAAAGCGTGATTCAGTGTAGCTAAGTGGCAATGTAAGCTTTTCTAACCTTATAATGTACCTATAAAATATATGCTTCTTATGAGTGCAAGTGAGTGTTCATGTTTGTCGAACCAAATTGCCACTTTCTAAAGGCTTATTAGCAATTTGGCAAACAGAAACTGAAGCCTAGACCCTAAACTATTTCCAAGGGGCATATCTTCTGTATAGCACGACGTATCAGGCTACCATTACTTAACTGCAACATTACTGAGCGAACGTTTCCATCTCGCCCTTTAGTTAGTTCTGCCACTCTTGCTTTCTTCCATGACCCTCGTGGATATCTGTCATCGACCTTTTCCAGTTTATCTGTCGGCAAATTAAACTTCTGGACGATTCGCTTCGTCACAAAGGATCGCTCACTCCCTCCATCCAGTAAAACCACCACTTGTTGCATTGTACCATTGTTTTCCAACCACACCCGCATGGCTTGTAAAACAGACATGGAACTTGCGCCTGACTTGATGTACTTGCATGACAGCTTGCCGAAGTAACCAACGATTTTGCTTCTGATGGCTCTTTTTTGCCCCTAGGAACATTATTTTCTCGTAATGGACAAAGTAAAGTGTGATGTGCTTTTTGACAACTACGGCAGATAATCTTATTGTCACATTGATTGCAAAGATGAGCCTTTGATAGACAATTTGAGCAACGTTTTGAATCACGTAAAGCTGCTAGTCTTGCACTGTTTGACACAACTTCCGTGCACGCCGATGTAAAATGTGATTTTTTGCTGCAAAACATACAATATGGAGTTTTGCCACGAATAAACTGTTTACTTGTAGCTTGTGATGCCACTAGGGTTGAAGAAGTAGTTGATACAATACCATCTTCTTTCCTTGCTTCTTGTTTCTTTACTTGCCCAGTTCTTGCTTCTTTACTTGTCTCTAATCTATTGCTTGTTATGCGCCACACCTTTTCTATATTTTCCAGTTCCTCTTGCAGAGTTGTCAGTAACTGGTCTAAATCAACTTTATTTTGGAATGTTTTTCGGTTCCACTCCGTCAGAATACTTCCAGGCATTGATTGTAGCACTATCGGGCAAAAAACAGCTGCTAACGACTTTACATCCGTGCCTAGTGCTTCCAAAGCTCGCATGTGCATTTTAAATTCCTCTAGAAATCTTCTCAGATCTTGACCACTTCTTGTCATCTGAACTGGAGCAATTTTTAGCAATGCATTCATATGCTCTGTTACTAGTACGTCGGTTTTGCCATACTTGGCTTTTAACAAGTCTATTGCCACAGTATAGTTTGCTTCAGTTAATTTCAGGCCTTGTATGGTCCGCAGTGCTTCTCCCGTTAAGAAACCTCTAAGATAATTGAACTTGTCCACTTTATTTAAGGAGTTGTTACCATCTATCCCTGCTACAAACTGGTCCCAAATTCTTTCCCAATCTGTTAGGACTCCTTCAAATCTTGCTATTTGTAGCTTTGGTAACTTTAAATTAACTCGTCCACTCTGCACATGTAACGATGTAACTGAAGGGGGAGGTGGTGCTGCTATTGTGGCTAAATATCTTGTGGCTTTGCCTTTCGTTCGTACAATAGTCTCCAAGCATGCTTCATTATCTTCTATTTCTACGTCCAATTCTGCTGGATCAGTTAAGAGCTCCAAGTCACGAAGTATAGGAACCATAGTAGCCTCTTTCGCTTCTAAATTTATTAGCCCCAGTTCAACTTCTCCAACATCGTTTTTTGCGATGTCTGCTTCTATTTTTTGGATAACTCGTGCTATTACCACTTTGCGAGTTGCTCGACTTTTCTTCAATTGAGCTAATGTCATTGCTGCTGTTGCCATTTTTCTATACTTGTTTGTACACTTTGCTAAACTGGCGTTATCTTGACTGTTTCTTGTACATTGACTTGGGAGTCTTTGGACCTTCCTCCAGCGGTTTTGTTTCTAAAATAATGGGACACTAACTACCCGATTGCATGGCTCTTTTTTAGTTCAAATGGGTTTCGGCACCAAAATTTAGGCGTCCCGGGTTTCGGCACCAAAATGTCAAAACAACTCGGCAGTGGGAGAGCCCAGCAACAAAAACTAGCGTCGTTTAGGCATAAAAAGGTCCAAAAAATTGCATCAACATTTCGACTGATTCCCAAGTTGTTTAATCTATATAAAAAAAACATTACAACAACCCACGCTCATGCGCCAACAAACACCTGCGCCCACCAACAAAACGTGGACGCGATAACAACAATGAACGGCATCGTCACTAACCGATGCCAACCAACAAGCTTAACTGCTACATACCCAGAAAGGTGAAACATCACCCCCCAAAAATGGTGGCTTCAATTTTCACTCAAGATTTGCAACACACTATGGGGCCGCGCTATGGTGTACTCGACAATTGAACTGATGTGAAGTTTGTTACGTAGCTTGGCATGACACACTAGGGTGTGTGTCTAGATAACCCATTAGTTTTAGGTAATTTTACGCTGAATGCAACGAACAGGTTTCAGCTGTTTATTAACAGGACTTAACAAAGCCATGAAGCAGTGCAGGCAGTGCAGGTAGTGCAAGCAAAATTTCTACGAAGTGGATAAAAACGACGTCACGCGGTACAATTTGTGACATGTGGGCGGTCCTTTTCAACGAGATATTTTTTTTATTACCTATACTATAGCTGCACGTCGATTTAGGGTAGGAACTGTAAATGGAGTACACAATTGGTAACAAAGAAAATAAATTTCCAGGTTATGAGCTAATTATAAAGATCCACATCGAGTCCAAAACTGACGTGAAGTGGAAGCCAAATGGGTGTGTTGGGAACCTCCAGATCCCTGTTGTGGTTAGGTCCGCTGGACCTATAGTGGAAGTCTTTTTTGGCTCATCTGGAACTAATTTGGACCCGATGTTCCGGACGTTCAATGAACATCTAAAAGTCACCGAGTGTTCTTAGAACAGTTACTTATGGAAAATATTGAAAATAGTGCTGAATAGTACTGGATAATGCGTGTAAAATAAAGGTTTTATTACATCATAAATTAAATTTGAATTGTCAATACCTACCAGGTAAAAGGGGAGGGGTGCTTTGAAATGTTACTGTTTTTGCTAAGCTTTAAAAGTGTTTTATTCTCATATGCCAGTTCTATCAGGCCCTGGTGGTTTTCTGCTTTAGACACAGCAATTCGTTTCCGGCTAAAAATGGCGGCTTTGTTGTACGAAAAGAACGTGAATGTGGTAAAAATTAACGAATCCCGTCATCCAGCGGATATTGACCAACGTCAGTGTCGTCGTTTGTAGTAAAAGTTGACCAGGCCAAAATCCACAGCTAAACTTTGTGATTTGGTAAAATGATTTAGGAATTTTTTTTCTGACTGACGAAAACAGAATTCAACTAACAAAGATCTATCTAACATAATTGCAACTTCCGATTTAATGATTATCAATGGCGCTGGAGCATCGGGGTGGGTTGCGGAAGGGGTGATGGGGGAGGGGGGAACCATGGACAATGATGAACTTACGAAGAGATATGCAAGGCAATTGCCTGCCCAAAACACAAGATTAGGGTCAATATCTTCACATAATTACGAAAAACTAGATAAAATAACTTCATTTTCGCAAGGTCTCGCATTTGCTCTTATTTATCTTAAGTAAATTAAGCTACTATTGTGTTTGTAAAACATTGCCGTACGGCGTCGTGACTCCACGCGGCCCAATGCGCTCCCCCCTTCCCCCGAAAAGTATGAGAATCAAGAATAGCTGCGATAAACTTTTTCACGGAGAATAGCTGCGATAACTTTTTCAAAAGTTACTGAAAACTAATTAACTGGGGCGAGTGATGATGTCTAACTGGAAAATCGCATAACTGGAAGAACGTATAAAGTATGACAATACAACGGAAAATCGTCTAACACGAAATTCGTAAAATGGAGAATCATCTAAAGCCCCTATTTCTCTCGTGCTGTCGCGCTCGCTGTGACTGTACACATATATTATCAGAGATCGCAGTCGTGTTATTGTTCAGTTAGACGATTATCCATTATACGATATTTCGTTTAGGTGGTTTTCCGGATTTTTTTATTTAGGCAGATGTTAGACAATTATCCCATTAGACGATTTTCCAGTTAGACATTCGTCCGACGCTTCTCATTAACTGAGAGCATCTTTCTCCAGCTTCCGATGGAAAATCTTAAAGACATAGGATTTGAAAAACATAAGTTTGAGGTTTTGTGGGGTTGGTGCGTAACCCCACAAAACCTCAAACTTATGTTTTTCAAATCCTAAGGAAAATTGGAAATTAGCCAACAGCGAAAATCGTACACTAGAAATAACGTAGTTCAGTAAGCCACCTTTATGCACTTACGTTTCGTCGGAGTGGCATGACCCGGATTCGAATCGGCTACTCAGTTCGCCCCCAGATCACTTGCATGTAGCGCCTTAATCGCTATGGCCACATCCTCCACTGGCATAAAGATAACTCACCGAACCCGTTATTAAGGTCACAACCGTGGTTCTCCTTTATTTCAAATCCTCGCATTTCAAATCGTTTGCCTCTCTGAAACAAAATTACTGGGGACGCCATTAATTAACATTTGTTTGTACAATTTTTCAGGGGCATATCAATATAGAATTACTGTGGAGGGAGGGATGTGTGAAGATAGAAATTTCTTACTAGGTCCCATTTTTGTTTGAAATATTAATTTTTTTCTAACTATTTTCTCTCTTCTACTTCCCCTTTTTTGCGACTCATGCTTTTGTTTGTTGGCTTGGTTGGAGTATCATTCCCTTTCCCCTCCCCCTTATTTTCGGGCCTGCAATTTTTATGACAATTTCTTAATAAACTTTACAAAATGAAATTCCAATTGCATTTTTCATCCCTTCAGGCTCTTCCTTCAGGCTTACCTTGCATTTCTTGCTAATGACAGCTGGCGGTAGCAAGGAATATGGGTAATGGCTCTTCAGGTAGCGAGGCGATTGTAGGTTTTTTATGTTGGAAATGCCAAGTTTTTGGAGTTCCAGATACGGAAATCGTTTCACTTGCCTCTGATTTTTGGCTGTTTCGTAATCCAAATTGGTTCCCAGAAGATATACAATCTCTTGCATCCATGTTGTTCCTGTTATAAATAGACCTTATAATATAAAGCCATTTCGCATAACACAATATCATCAGCGATAAAATATGACAAAGTGAAAAAAAAAGTGGTTCTCGCGGACAGAGACCTAAGAAATTGACGAGGGGTTCGTTTCACCAAATAATTTCTGAATATTTTCTAATTTCGCAATTTTTCTATTGAGTTTGCTTTCGAGTCAATGAAAATGACTCTTAGAGATGATTAAAATTGTGTAAAATTAAAATTGTGTAGTGTGTATTGAAATGTCAAAATCGGTCAAATAATACGAAAACGGTGAAAATTTACGCAGTTTGTCAGAAAATAATTGATGCGGCACTTTAGCGGTTATGAGGCGATGCTTGAGAGTAAACATGACGGAAAGCCAAATGGGCTCGTGAAGGGTTAAAACATACGGATGCAAACCTATTCACATTGCCTTTTGGACCTAAATATGTCAGACTACCTGAGTGGGGAGTTGAAACCACGACCTTTGAAGCTACCGCTGGGCCATACTGACAAACCACTGACATACGTTATGTGATGCTTGAGAAACATCTTTGAAACTTTCTCAGGTCTACGTTGAAGGGAAGGAATATTCTAAGAAGCAGTTCGTTGGTAACAAAAAAAAAGGACTTTAAACTAATCCTTTCTTAAAACACAGGTTGGGCAAAAAAAGACTTTCAGAAAGCTGAATATGCAACACTAATGGTGGAGTGTACTCAAAAACAACCCTTCAGTACTGTACGAAGTCAATGACCACGAAAGACTTCTTTTAAGGTCTACACACGGAGAGCGGAGAGCACTTTAGATTACAAGTGTCATTTGGAAAGCACCAAAACAGAACGAATGTCCGTGATTAAATGCCACTGTTACGGACAAAATAACTCGAAGCCTAACAGGCACTGAAGCATGCTGGCAACGAGTTGCTTCTCTGTCCGACACTTTTTACTTGCATTTAAGTTTTCTAGGAAAATGTTATTCTGCAAGATCGGATTGGGAGGGGTTGGGCCTGCCTGCAGAAATCCGCAGTTGCGTAACAACTAAAAGGAATTCAACACCAAAATGTCTTTTAGTTGTGGCTTTTTGATGTCAAGTCATGACACGAAAGGCAGCTTTGCGTCACTCTTAAAGTAGTGACGTGCTAGCTAAAGAATGTACATCACTACTTTAGCTTCGTTATTTGTTTACATTTCAGTTGGTGAGGAAGAATCCACCCAACACTAAAACTGGTATAAGAGAAGCTACCAAGTTTTCAAGAAGGTTCAGCCGAAGGTAGTGATATCATTCCACCAAGGAAAGGCCGCCAAGGTTAATCTTATTAGCCAAGTTAATCGCACCGACTAATAGTTAAATTAAATATAGAACATTGATGCAATCTCCAAATTTTCGTTTACCATCCAAAGTCTTATTCGGTGCGATTAACCTTGGTAATAGGATTAACCTTGGCGGCCTTTTCCTGGTTGAATGATATCACTACCTTCATATGCTGACCCTTTTGAAAACTTGGCGGCTTCTCTTACACCAGTTTTGGTTTTGGGTGGATGTTACAACTGTCATAGAACTGTGAACGTACACAAGGTCATGCAGTTTTATCTCCATACCTTACCTTTTTTTCTGGAGGAATTTTATGTGTATACATTTTCTGATTGATAATTTTCCAATTTGCCATTTCCCAATAATTAGCCATTACATCAGGCAGACAAGCCAAACTGACACGGTTTGCCTTATTGCATGTCCAAGCTTCACGTGCTTAAGTTTCTTCAATCCCATTTTTGCGCACACTGGCTAACAAACGCTGATTTTTTATTCTTTGGGATTTTGTCTATATATAATTAACCCTTACATAAGCTAAATTTAACTACAATCACATTTTGTCAGCTGTTTTCTACGTTCACATTTTGTCAGTAGTAATATCACAAGAGCGTAATCGATAAATTTTCTCAATGACGAGTTGCGTTCCGAACCTGAAAAAAAATAGTGAGCGCCTGCACGAGGTGTTATAGTTTGGGAATGCAACGAATGGTTGAGAAAATTTATCAACACTTCAACTACGATCGAGTTGTATTTGAAACGAGAATACACCATCTCCTTTAAACATCACTTCAACTTGCATAATATAATACATGTGGGATTCGTGCCAATCAGAGGGCATTTTGGAACAGACGCGAGTAATTAGTTATTTCTAGTTTGCATTTAGATAAATTTTTCGTCTACAGAATCCCCCGGGGGGGGGGGGGGCCAAAAAAAAAAAATCATAAAATCATAAAAATCATCAAGAGAAGTGTAACTGCATACCTGTTTTTGGAAAAGACACAACCCAGACATCATCCTCCCTGGCTTCGAATTCTCGATCCAAATCCTCAATGACGCTAGCTCCGCCCAGTTTTTCACTGACTATGAAACCGTTTTCCGATCTGTAGCATTGTTCCAACCCAGGAAAATGTGGAAGTTGTCCAATCGGAGTCAGGTTGTGCGACATGCTACAGAAAAATACACCATAAACAAGCTGGATAAGCAATTTATGTTTGATTAAGCTATCCAATTTAACAAATGTAAGACGTATTTTTTTACCTTTCGTTCAATCATGACCAGAAATAAATTTGGAAGAAAACTTAAAGATTAGGCTACTACTTTTAAAAATAGTATCAAGCATCTGTAATAAATAAGCTGCCAGACAAAACTTGGAGTATTTGCCATTTCAAACACCTCAAAACAGTTTTAACACAATTTCTTGTTCCAACTTAGCGAACATTATTATAACCACAAAATGATCTGTTATCTAATTTTGTATCCACCTCTGATCTGAAATGTTATTAAAAATTGTTATAAAATTATTTTCATAGGTTTGAAATTGTTGTACTGTGGATTTTTGTGTGTTTTTTCTTTTTCAAATTTGTTGAAATTGTTGCAACTTACTATTTGTTTTAGTGTTTTTCAAATTCTTTGAAATTGTTGTTGACCATAGTACTAAATGTACACCACATACGAGCCATGGCTTCGTGGTGGATTTGGTGAAATTTGGAAGTACAATAAATAAAAAAATTGGGAGCAAAAATTCGGGTTTATTTTATTGATTTTATCGATTTCAGCGATTTGTCAGTAATTGACAGAATTTTGTGGAAATGAGCCTCACAAAAGGTTTAAATTTAAGCGAATTTTTCGCAAATTTTCAGAATTGTATCTGATCTACATTATAAGATCAGATAAAACAAGAGAAAGCTTCGGGTAAGAAAGACGACACATCTATGGCCACAGACATAATCAAGTGCTTTTTTACTCCTCTCGAAACAGTGGCGTAAAAAAATTGAAGAAAGGTGTGGGAACAATGGAAATTTCTCAGAATTTCTGTTAGGTTACTTAGAAATTGCGTGGGCTGCGCGTTCTTGGAGAGAAAAGCGTTTGAACTATTAAAAAACAATGATCGCAGTGTTAAGCTAACATAAGCATTGTGGCGCTATAACATATTTTGCATACACAGCACAATTTATTTTAAGAAGAAAAAAATAATCGGTGCACGACAAAGATAAGGTTGCAAAATTGGCAGCAAGTCTCATACCATCTAACACAGTAAGGCGGAAAATTGGTCTGAAGGATTGGCCGATAGGTAGACGAGGATGGTTGAGCTTTTTAACCCTTCTTTTAATAAGTCGTTGAAAAATTTTAGTAGGCTTGGTAGAGAGTGATCGATTGGATTAATTTTCCCTCTGAGATGCCAGTGAAACCATCTTGTCCAGTGGCTGTCATACATTCCGTTTGTTGAGTCCCTGGTTGCTTTAGAAGCGATGCGGTTGGCCTCGTCTTGATGAATTCTAGCCTTCTTGAGGAGTTTGATGATAGAAGCCACCCGTGAAGGTTTAGTGTGGCTAAGTTTTGGTGAAGTTTGGATCCTTTATGTTGTGATAGAAGATCTGGTCGAAGAGATGTCCACCTTCTTGGGGTGTCGACTATGAGGTTCAGAAGATGCGGAAACCATGCTGCTGATGGCCATAGTGAGGCTTTTAGGAGAAACAGGATTTGGGATTCTTCTATCTTTTGTAGAACTTGTGGAAGGAGTTTGAATGGTGGGAAGAGATAAGCGTAGGTTCTGCCATGGGAATGTTAGTGTGTCAACTGCTATGAATTTTTCGTCCGGAATCGAGCTGATGAAGTGGGACAGGGCACACTCCTGACCTGAATAATGCCACAATTCTTTTTACTGAAAAACAGCTGAGAGCCAGGATTAATCTTGAAACTCTTGTTATTTTATCACATCAACCACCTGTTCACAATCACATTTTACCTGAAAACAGAAACTTGAAAGAATACGTTCCCATAATAAGACAGTTGGGGCTATCCCAGTTCGAAATTTGAAGTCCCCCCCCCCCCCCCCGCTCACTTTGGGTATATAATGCGCGAGAGTTCCACCTGGCTTCACTTCTTACCTGCACTCGCAGGGAAGAGGTCGTCTTGCTGGTCTCCCTACTGTATTTGCTGTTCCGGCCAGCAATACATAGGTTCTTGGTTTTTAACTTTTTTAAAAATTTTTATTTTTAAGATGTGTCTGCCATAACATGATTTTGTGTTCTTTTATTTGTGTACGAAGCCTTTGAGCGGATATCCACACTTGATAACGGGGTGCAAATTATCCCCGAAACGTCGTGTTTTACAATAGTTTTACATGTGCACTTTTATAGGCTATATTTTTATCAAAAAGTGGGAAGTCTGGCATTGTGCCTCATGGCGAATTGGTCCAGCACTGGGGTGCCCCAGGTGTTGAAGAAATATTCGCAGGTGGATTTGTTGAGTGTCCACTCGCCTGTGGGAGGATTCCGGCGAGACAGAGAGTCTGAAATTACATTCCTGCTCCCTGGAATGTGTAGAGGCAACAGGGTGACGTTGTTCTGTTGACAGGAGTGGAAGATGACCGAAGTGACCTCGTGTAGCTTCCATGACTTCGTCCCTCCTTCCTTCCGAATGTAAGCGATTGCTGTCATGTTGTTTGCTTGGGCTTGTACAACATGGTTTTGGACTTGTGGGCGGAAGTGTTGGAGAGCTAGCAGGATTGCTTTAAGTTCCAAAATGTTGAGTGTTAAGCATCTTGAGGAGTCCACAGCCCTGAGGCTTAAAGGTGATCCATGTGGGCTCCCCAGCATTCTTGGGAGGCATCTATGAAGAGTAGACAATCTGGAGTTGGTTCGTGAAGGGGTACGGATTGTGCCAAATTTGTTGGGTTCGACCACCAAAGAAGAAATTCGAGAGGGAAGTCTGGGTCCAATGTTCGTTTGTAGTCAGGTTGATCTTGAAAGGGGGTCCATTTATTGATTGATTGGTGGTGAAAGGGTCTGACCATCCAGCGGCCGTAGGGCATGAGAGCTGCCATGGCATTCAACTTCTCGGTTGATCGAGTTTAGTTCCCCGAGTGAGTGTAGCGATTGTTGACGGAAGCGCCATGAATGTTCGATGAGGTCTTCCATTCTTTCTAGAGAGGGCATTACTGTTGCAGATTTTAAATGGAATACAACACCTAAAAGAGTGAAAATTTGCTCAGGTATTAGGCGAGATTTCGGGAAGTTTATTCTGAATCCGAACTGGTTCGGGATGTTCATCGTGAAGTTTTTGTCGGTCTCCAGTTGCTGAGGTCTGGGAGTTCAACGACCAGTCATTGAAGTATACGTTTGCCTGGATTAGTTTTTGATGTAATTTGCTAAGTACAGGTTTCAGAAATAGAGTGAAAATTCGTGGGGCATTTAGGCCGAACAGGAGACATCTGAACTCGTAGATTTTTTGGTTGTATAGGAAACGAAAGTAATGACGAGACTTGGGATGTAGTGGGACGTGTAGGTAAACATCCGAGTCAGGGAGCAGTTGCAAAAAAACGTGCACACTTTACCAACTTTTATTTTTCACTTGGGGGTTGTTGCTTACATCCCAGGAAATGGTTTTCCACATGTTGCCACCTTGGCAGTCCGTATTAAATGTATTAGGCATTAAAGATGGCGGCCAAAATGGCACCCAATTTTGCCATTTGGCCGATTATCCAAGAACCGTTAGTGGTACACAAAAACGGTTGAGATACTAATTGTTTGCAATAATGTAATCTACACTAACTTTCCCATACATTTTTTCATATCGCTTATGGTTTTCGAGAAAAGTGGATTTTAGGCCATTTTCAGTCATTTTTGGGCTAATTTAATGTTAACGAACGTCTCAATTTGTCAACTTACAACTTTCAACTACTGCTGTGTCGTTTCTAATTTAGGTGTATGACTCATTAGAAATGTGGGAGTGTCTTCTTTGCAACAAGGGTCGTTGAAAGGGTCTACGACTGTTTTACTAGCTACGCCCGTTTTACTAGGGGCTGGTATTAGTCATTGTTGGATTTTTCGCTCATTTTCAACTTTCAACTGTTATTGTAACGTGTCTAACTTACGTAGTGACTCCAATTAGATTCATTCGAAAGGTGGAATTGTCTTCTTTGCAACAAGAGTCGTTTGAAGGGTCTACGACTGTTATGAAGCGAGTTACGCTCGTTTTACTAGGGACTGGTATCGCAGTCACCGTTGGAGTTTTCGCTAATTTTCAACTTTCAACTGCTATTGTGACGTGTATAATTTAGGTAGATGATTCAGATTAGATTCATTCTTCTTTGCGACAAGGGTCGTTGAAAAGGTCTACGACTGTTAGGAATCGAACTACGTCCGTTTTACTAGGTGCTGGGATCACAGTTACCACTGGATTTTTCGCTCATTTTCAACTTTCTACTGGTGCTGTGACCTTTCTAATTCAGGTAGATTACTCAAATTAGATTAATTCGAAAGGTGGGAATGTCTTCTTTGCAACAATGGTCGTTTAAAAGGTCTACGACTGTTAGGAACCGAACTACGTCCGTTTTACTAGGTGCTGGTATCGCAGTTAGCGCTTGATTTTTCGCTCATTTTCAACTTTCAACTGGTGCTGTGACCTTTCTAATTTAGGTAGACGACTCAGATTAGATTAATTCGAAAGGTGGGAATGTCTTTCCAACAAGGGTCGTTGAAAAGGTCTACGACTGTTAGAAACTGAGCTACGTACTAGGTGCTGGTATCAGAGTTACCGCTGGCATTTTAGCTTATTTTCAACTTTCAACTGGTGCTGTGACTTTTCTAATTTACGTAGATGACTCCAATTAGGTTCATTCAAAAGGTGGGGATGCCTTCTTTGCAACAAGGCTAGTTGAAAGGGTCTACTTGAGTTAGAAACGTCTCAGTACTGGTTGAAAGTTGAAGATGAGCGAAAAATCCAACGGTGATTGAGATACTAGGCTCTAGCAGAATGGTTGTAGCTCGCTTCTTAACAGGCATAGACCCTTTCAACAACCCTTGTTGCAAAGAAGACATTCCCGCCTTCCGAATGAATGTAATTGGCGTCATCTACCTAGATTAGACACGTCACAATAGCAGTTGAAAGTTGAAA
>JAHWFP010105193.1:11582-23012 GCA_023313725.1 Lithobius niger | reverse complement strand
TAACCCATAGCCACCTAGATACGAATGTACACCTTCAACGTATAGCAGCGAAAAACGAAGCTTTGTGAGGGTACCCCGGGCAACCCGAGGAAAGCAGGCAATCACGGCCCAGTGGTCAGCGTCGTCGACTCCGAACCAGGAGAATGCCGGTTCGAATCCGGGAACCGACCCGAGTAAAAAAAAAGGTCTGAAAGTTTTTTCAGGCGGTTATGGGTTATATACGTATTAATCAAAATTATTCAGATATTGAGAATAAGACATCTTTAATCAGACATTAAACTCATTAATCTGGGAAATTATACAGGAATTAACACGCATTGAAAGATGGCACACAATATGATATACGCCGAAGCATGCATGTCAGGTCTTTCACTTAATAGTTGAAAACAATTGATAAACACTTTAACTAATATGCCAACGTTATGCATTTTCATGGCTTTTTATGCCACTCCTTTTACATTGTAGACGTTTAACATAATTTTTGTTTGAATCACATTGCAAACTGAGGGAACCTCCGTGACCCACTAGTTGGTGAATGCTTCGAGGTGCGAAGTCACCCTGGTAAGGCACTAATAGACAGCTGCTTTATGCCAGGTAGACCTATTATTAACATTAAACCTAAAATTGAAATTATTTTTTATCTAGCAAATAAACAAATTGTTCCCCTCTCTATTCCTGTTGCTCAAAACCTTTGAGGCTGCAGTAAGTATACAGTGCGAGAAACATGACTGAAAAGATATGACGTCACTGTGGCTAAGTAGTGCAGTTGATGATTGAGCTTATTGCGTGCTACTAATCGCACAGACGAGTTACAAATGGTTGTTGAGTAAGCTGTCAGGTATTAAACTTTGGCTTTCTTCGTTTCAAGTAGCTGTGACAAATCGAGCTTTCTATTTTCATGGTGGGCCGTTGGGGTTTAACTTATGTACGAAAATCCAATTAGATTTAATGACTTTGGAACCAGGAGGTCGGGGTGCCAATATTAATACTTGAAGTAACTGCAAGGAGTCCATTTCAGCTCGCCTGACATCAGCTGGGTGTGTAATAGCTTCCTCGAATCGAAGATTTGTTATCATCATCATCGGAATCCAACCGTAATCAGTGTTAGAAAGTGAATTGGCTTGATGTTACTTTTTTTTAATTAATTTCTTTTGAGCCTTAAGTCAGGCGAAGCAATTTAATGCTTGTATGGCTGAACCGGCTCAATTTTGAACATTACCAGACTTTTAGAGAAGAAGAAATATCTGGTAAAGGGACGTGCCAACCTGGAGATTCGATCCGGGAAACCTCCTATCATCCTAGGGGTCGAAAGATTGTCCAGAATTGGCCAGAATAGTTCCCATAGCCACTGAAGGAGCATCGTAGCCTCTCACACTACCCTGCCCAGCAGACCTGGCGGGGACTTTGCAAGCTCCCCTTTCCAGGGGTTCGACCAGATCCGCAAACCACCAGCAACCAGGCTGAGCTCTCTCACAGCTCAGCTACGATGACCACCTGACTACATGACGTTCCGTTACACGATGCTGTTTCATTACTGCTTTCATTGTCCCAGAGGATAGACCACATCCTTTATGCAGCCCACCGACTGGAGGGTGACTGACGTTAGATGAAGAAGGATCAGCAACCGTAGCTGGTCCTAATCGGATTTTTGTAGGTTAATTATAAGGAATATCAGTGCCAAGGGTAGAAGGAGAGGAAATTGACGACGCTTTTATGACAGCATTGACAGCAAGGTCGTTAGTGCTAACTTCAGTCACAGTGCAGTGATCAGGGTTGCCATTACACTACACATGACAGAGATATTAAACAAACCCTAAATTTATATCTTATCCTTTATCACCACCTCCTGCAAAATAAAAAAAAGACCTGGACAGGACAACAGACTTCGGACACGGATAGCTAGAGGGTGATCTGATGGTGATGTAGGCACAAGAAGGTTGCCTCCTCGTATTCGCTCTTCATATCGGCCATCATGTGAAACAATAATATCACATGAATTTAAATCCAGACACCAAAATCCAACGCTCTTAGTGGCATAACCAAGAAATAGGGCAGTAACTCATGTCATTGCACGATTGGAAGAAAAAAATCAAAAGTATGTAGGTGTCGACCAGATGATGGGTATCGTGTGGGAGTCCAACGACCCATAGGCATTTGTTGTCACAAGAATGCAGTTACTTAGTAAGTAATATTTATCTGTCAAGCAACTGCTTTTGATTGCTATTTATTCTGCTGTGAATTTCCATTTTGTTTAGGTGAAGCCTTCCGGGTTGTATCATTAATATTGATGCTTTCCATTGCTTTCTGCTTCCTGCTTCATTGTGGCTTAACCTTCAGCACCATGTGCATCGGACTAGACAGCGTTGATTATTGTCAGTGTATACGATGGTTTTGATTTTGGTTTTGACTGGAATTATCCCCTTTGCTTGACAGACAGTAACTGGCCGGATTCCTGTGATAATGATAGGTCAGATTCAGGATTGTTCATCCTTCTACAGTAAGTATCAGTAAGGCACGATCTAGTATGGGGTTACCCTCTGCACGTATTGTTTGGATTACCGCATGCCATTTTTGCATGTTGAATACCTCTAAGACTGTAGTAAACGATGTCTTGGACAGTTACATCTTTACCGACTTTGAGACATATGTGTTTTAAATGCTTTACACGCATAAAATATCCAGTCATCTTTTCATTGTTTGACATTGAAAGGTTGTTCGGGTAGAAATATAAATAGAAATAAACAATGCAATGTCTCCCACCCACCCAAATACCCAAGCGGCAGATGTTAAGTGGAAGAGGTACCACCATTATGACAATTGTTTTTTGCCGCATGAGGGATGAAACTGGAGTACCAGAGGAAACCCTCATGCAACGGGTGGAAAACAACGGAGAAAAACCCGTACATATACACTTCTCTTCACCAGGATCGAACCCGGGTCTGTAAGAAGCCAGAGATGAGCTGGGACCAGGACTCCTATCGAATCTGACGCCCCAGTGCTCGCAGCTACTTTGGGTCACTGAACATTGAAACTTGCATTTAGATTGTCCCACACCATCTTAGCACCATCTAAGTTTCTAATACATTTCACGATGAAGTTCAAGCGGAAGCATTACTTATGTGGCGTGCATCAGGTATGGCTTGTGGTTCATCCTGCACTGGACTTACTTTAAAGAGTTCAATGTGTGACCCTCCTGTCGTAGACTGTTCGTTACTTTGATATGAAATTGAATAAAATCTCGGCCATCAAACACTTGGATGCCTTTATAGTGTATCTGAAAACCACTGTGATTATAGTTTACCCGAAAATGAACTCCAGAAAAAAATTTTCACTCATAAAAGTGTCATGTTAAGCGGCACATAAGATCGTCAGATTGGTACTGATACCCAGTTCCGGTTGAGAAATGTGGATGCTACTTCATACACCATTATGTGTTGTTGAGTTTGTCATGATGCATTGTGGATTCTTTGGTTCAGTGAAGTAGGCTTTTAGCTCTAGTCTCTATCTTTGTCTCCCAAAACGACGGCGAAGCTACCAAATGACGGTTAATTCCATGACGGTTAATTCCTGACGAGGTCCATGTAGATCTTGTAATAACAAAACACGAGTTTACAGTATGTCTCCAAAGTCCCGCACCAGTCAAATAAATCCTTAAAGCTTGGATATTGGTTGCTGATACCTTGGAGGTCGTATTCAAGGTCATACAATTTGTATCTACGCAACATAGGAGAATAAAGTAAATTAGAAGTTGCGGGGATCGTAGTATTTGTGCAACATAAGAAGCAGAACAAAAATCTCACGTAAAACATGGGAGATATTGGCGAAAGTAGGTGGGTAGTGCAGAGAAGCTATCCACGGGGCAGCAGGAAATACAAAAATAGCTGGACCATCAAATGAAACAGTAACAAAGGTAGCATTCTTGCCTGGTTTTCGTAATACCGTAAAATAAACGCAACAGGTGGATTTAAGGTAAAAGGGCCGGGTGGGCAAGCCCTGAAAGGCCCCGTTTCGTCCCAGAAAATTGAATTTTTTTTTCGGCTGTTTACCTCCCGCTCTTAACCTCCATCGTTTTCACCCTCAGAGCCCCCAGATATAGCGCCAAAGTCGATCATTTAAACAATTTTGAGTTTTTCTTTTACTGATAAGGTCCTTTTAGGTAGAAGGCCATTCTCCCCCCCCCCCCCCTCCACCTCCGCACCCGTTAAATCCTCCTCTGATAAATGCATACAACCGATGCGCCAATTAGGCCGATCAAGACACCTAACTTGGCACACTCTGCGTGGGAAAACAAGGCGTACAGTTTCTGTGTAAGTGAGAAGTACTGGTAGTAAGAAACAGATATGTCACCGTAACCCATCCCATCTCCCCCTCATACTAAATTAATACCATTACTTCAAAAGTACGAGTCCCAAATTCGACTAAAAAGAACCATTGTTTAAATTCTGGTAAACGCACATAGGTAAACGCACGGAAACTCGTGCATTTACTTTTGGTAAATGCAGGGAACGGAGTACATTGTATATGAAAAAGCCGACTGGTGGTTAAACGGATATGAAGGGAAAAACAGAATTGAAAAAAAAACTTTCAGGGCTTGCCCACCCGGTACTTTTGCTTTAAATCTGCCACTGGATTTATTTTACAGTAGTATTACAAAAACCAGGCAAGAATTCTATCCTTGTTACTGTTTAGGTTGATGGTTCAGCTATTTCTGAATTTCCTGCTGTCCCATGGATGGCTTCTCTGCAGCACCCAACTTCTTTTGCCAATATCTTCCTTTTTTTTCGTGTGATTTTTGTTCTGCTTCCTGTGATGTATAAGTACTACGATCTCCCACGACTTTGTAATTTACTTTATGCCCCTATCTTCCGTAGGTTAGGAGATACAAATTGGATGACCTTGAATAAGACCTCCAAGGTCATTTTGGTTTGCGTCATCGAATTCGCCGTAGGTGACTTCCTATAAGAGCATGCTATTATCAGCAACCAATATCCAAGTACTAAGGATTTATTTGACTGGTACGGGACTTCTGAGACATACTGTATATTTATTGCAGCCACACTTATTTGAACCAAGAAGACTGAGGCAACACAAACATATTTATTGAAGATCTAGGCTTAACCTTAGTTGGTTTACCCATTTTTTACCTTCAAGACCTTGTCTACAAAAGTGATATAACAATGTGGCTCCGCAAGAACAAAAGTACGGTACTCACTGAACAATCTCAGTTATCAACCATATTCAACAATGTCGCAACAACACAGCCTTTAAAATCACTAAAATTGCACTTTAACGTTTCTTTTAATTCACAAAAAGCCCATCAATTAAAAAAATACATGATATGTCTGATAACAATTTATTGTAGATTTCCAGTTTGAAAAAGAGCTACAATTTTCCGGACTGGGTGTCTAACATAGACAAACTTAAAGAATACTACAAATCGGTAATTTTTATTTTTATTTTATCTTTATTAATTTGGCTTTAATTAAATTTGTATACACGCCCTTTACCATCAATAAAACGTTCTGTTTTGTGTGTTCAAGTTCGAACCTGGGGACGATTATACAGAAAATCTCCTTGATCAAGCCTTGTTTGGCCTCGAAAAACAAAAATCAGGTATCGGTGATGAAGATAACAAATTCCCTACGTAAGTAATAAACGAAATATTAATCGAGTGCGAAATGTGTGAATAATGCTGCTGATGCCAGGTATAAAACCTTTTGCAGTTGGATTTTATCACCTTTAGATGTTACCGCCTACTATTCACCAAGGTTCCACGCAGTCAGTAAGTGTAGCCTTCTATCTTCAGGCAGACTTCTTTGCCTTGCTGGCCAGTCTTCTCCGCACAACACGTGGATGCGAAGCCTTTTATGCAAGGTCTAACTAAAAAGGTTCTGGTTAAACTTATTTCAAAACTGTAAAAGCAGCTGCCAAGTATACAGGGTGGTCATAAAGTCTTTATCTGATTACAAAAATTTACTAAACACAAACTATGCTAGGTACAAACATCCGGTTTTCTGTAAAACGAAGCTTAACTTATGAAGTTTTTCCCCCCACAAGGTTAGTAGACTTCAACGTGTACTCCGTTTGAGGCCAGGAGCATATCAAGGCGATATTCAATTTCCCTCCATGTATTGGCACACATCACTTCAGTTACTTCCGCTATAGCAGTTGTTATTCTGTCCTTTAGTGTTTTAAAATTAGCAATGGGTGTTTTGTACACTGCGTACATACCCCCACAAGAAAAAGTGTAGGAGGAGGGTAATGTTCTGGGATCTGGGTGGCCATGCTGTTGGACTATCCCTCCCAATCCATCGGCTGGGAAGGTTTCGTAGAGGAATCCGTGAACGCTTAATCCCCAGTGCGTAACATGCCGTCTCGTTGAAACAACCAACGACTGACATTGTTACAATTGTGGTGAGACAAAGAGTTCCATCCAGCATATCATGTTACACGTCTTTCTTGACTGGAGGCTCCATAATTGCTGAACGTTTTAGTGAAACAACAGCAGGCAGTGAGATTTCTCATGTCATGATGCCATTTTGGGGTTATTGGCGATTGCAGCGCCACCCTGGCCTATTGGCGATTGTAGCGCCAACCGAACTTATTGGGAAAAAATCTTTATGAGTTGAACTTCGTTTTGCAGAAAACCGTATGTTTGTGCCTAGCACAGTTTTTGTTTAATAAATTTGTGTAATCAGGTAAAAACTTTATGACCACCCTGTACAGTAGAATGCTTTGGATTCTCAATGGAGTGATACCAACAGACGAAAACATTTGCAGTCTCCACCGACTAACAAGCTCAAAGGTTAAATGTAAAATATGACCTTTCCTACTCTCTGTAGCAAGATTTTGATCAAGGTTCTGAAGAATTAGTTGGAAGTAGTATTAAGCATTTGAAGTATTAGGAATGGAACTTAATGAATGCTTTGGTCTATTGATTTCACTCCACTGAAGACGCAAAACATTTTCTGCTTAGCCCTGAAGCTGGACACTTCCGCTGCTGATACCTTGCAGAGGGTCATCAGTTAAGCTTCAGGGATCTTGATTCAGGACACAAACATGCTGCTATTTTGGTTCTGGTACCACAACTTTCTACGACTAAAGCTTGATTGGTGTCTTTACCCTTATATGGTTTGCGTATGATATGTCTCACCAGGAGTGTTTCAGTATACGTTTGTTTCCATTTACTGTGCTTAATTACTTAGAAATAAGTGCAGGGCCGTATTAAAGCATTTTCGCAACACCAAAGTACAATCTAGTCACAAGCAATTTTTTCTTGTTACAAAATAGGGAACAAAATTTCAAAAATGTTTGTGTTTCATACGAACGAATAGACAAAGGTACAGACATACACAACATTTCCCACTCAGCCAACGCTTGGACCTTGTCGCTTCGCTCTTCAAATTAATTACTTTGCAATGATGAGTGGGGGGAATTGAGGCTTAATATCGCTTTGACAGCTTGGGTATTTGCGCCAACTTCAGTCACAGTGCATTGGCTCGGGATGCCACTGTGCCACACATTACAGAGATGTTAACCAAACCCAAAATCTAGATCTTATTGTACATCTATACAAAAATTGAATAACCTTGAACATAAAGAAAGATTCATTGCCCCTTTGACGATGAACCTAAAATGAAAGTTCAAAAGCGTTTCTCTCATCACCACGCGATAATCCGTATTTTGTACTATTTAGGGTGTTAGTTAAAATTTACTAGGCCATCAGAGCAAAGTGCTCTTGAAATGTTGCAGCGAAGCAATTTGGGCTGCTTCCTATACATGTAACAAACCATCTCTCATGTATTAAGAAAATATCTCGACGTGGATATAATTCATTTGCGATTAGGGATTGCTAGTGTTACATTGCCAAATGCTTTCCGGTCCATCCACTGTGCTGATCTATCTGCCTATTTATTTTCTCCTGGTGATGCGGACTGGTGATGCAGTTTTGGTTTCAGAGTGGTTACCGCCGTCTAGAGGCGTTGTTGGCATTGTTGGCGATTAAGAGACACGGAGGAGGAGGCAGGCATGTATGAAGAGAGACACAATTGTTTCACGTTTGGGGAGACTTGATGAGTTGTGCAGGGGGAGGAAGAAGGGGCAAGGGCATCAGGTAGACCGGCAAATGTTGCGCTGGGGCCGGCTAGTTGATGTTTAATAATTTAGCTTGTGTTGCGTTATCACCCATGGTAGTGCTACATAAGTGAGTCGTATTCCAAACTTAGTATCACCAATGCAAACTACGCCCCTATCAAGTGTAATACCTTGTGACTTGTGAGCAGCAATAGCGTTGGCAAGGCATAACGGAAATTAACTGCATTAGCTTGATATTGCATTTTGTGTGGAACTATATGGGATCCTTTTGTCATGGGTAACACGTAAATTTATACTTTTGTTTGGGTAGCTGGAATCGAGTACATTGGCGCATGAAATATATCTTGATCGATCCACTTATCTTCTGTAGCTTTAGAATAGTATCTGTCTATTGGGGAATTAGTTGGCAAGCTATGATGTGCTCAAGACCCATGGCAACTTGACAACTGAGCATGTGCACTGTGCAATGCAGCACCCTGAATTCTCTCTTACTCGCAGCGGCAGGATGTTAAATGTTCACTAGACGAGCTGACCAATTATAGTATGGCTCAGAACTTTGTTCAGATTACCCGTGCACCCAAGGAATTAAAATTCAGTAACTATGTGCTACGCAGTGCACCCACCGACTATAATGTAATTATCTTTAATGCTAACATTAATAGTGTGCAGTTTGAAATTACACAAAAGGTTATAGCGATCTGGTTTAATCAAATTTTGAAATATATTAAAAAAAAACTTGATATATACAATAAATATCCGAAATATATATGTATATAAATATCATGATATTTGCCAACTCTTGTATGTTTTATTTTGTTTCAGCTTTTACGCAAGGTATTATGCAGCCACCATTATTTGAACCCAGCAGACTGAGGTAAGATAATCTTATTTATACAATAACTAGACTTATTTTTTGTGTGTGTGTGTAAATATGTATCTTCTTTATTAAAAAAACTTACGTATTTTTCTCTAGAGTGTAATGAACTTCGCAGCATTGGGATTTATCATTGGACATGAAATCATTCACGGAGTTAACCAAGTTGGTAAGACAATTTGCAAATATTATCAAAAATAATTGTATAAAATGAAACAGAAATTCGCTGATTCTTAGCCGTGTTTAGGTCAACCCTTACGTAAATTTAAAAAAAAAATTTTTAAAAATTGATAGATTTTAACGCTGCAGCATGTGATTTTCAGTTTTTTGGGTATAGACTTTTGAATTCTGATAATCTCAATTCAATAGTTTAAATAGTTCTTTAGTTATTTAGCACACTCAAAGCAGTCCCAAACGTTTACAGCAATAAGCTTATGCATGAAGCCCACCAATATATTGCATGAAGGAAACAGACCACTTACAGCCCTTTCATGCTAGAATTTTAATGTTTGTATACCATTAAAACGGACACGGACCTTTGAACCTTTGACTTTTGGAAAAAATAATCATAATGAAATAAAACGTTTGGTAACCTCATAAATATAAATAATATTCATAAGTAAGTTCCACATACAATGTATCGAAAGAAAAAAAAGAACATTTCGATAGGAAGGACTACCCCATTATCAAGCAGTAATAAAGTCAATTAGTCGAGTTCCCATCAAACCATGCTTCACCTACGACCCAGCCATTGTCGGGTGGTTGACGTTCGTATTGCCCTTCGCCTACCCGCCCTTCAGTTACCAAAGGGGCGACCTTGGAAATAGCCGCAACGTCGCCTGTCCCGTGTGGTCAGGTTGCGGGTCCTGTACAGGATCTTCGTTCACTTCAGTCCGAGCTCTCCAAGCCTAAGGAGACTTACTCCTATCTCAAGCTTTCCTGTACAGGATCTTTGTTCACTTCAGTCCGAGCTCTCCAAGCCTAAGGAGACTTACTCCTATCTCAAGCTTTCCTGTACAGGATCTTCGTTCACTTCAGGCCGAGCTCTCCAAGCCTAAGGAGACTTACTCCTATCTCAAGATTTCCTGTACAGGATCTTCGTTCACTTCAGTCCGAGCTCTCCAAGCCTAAGGAGGCTTACTCCTATCTCAAGCTTTAAGTCAAGTCCTGAGGCATTGCTGTCTAACGTCTCTCAGCTCACCCTTTGGAGAACCCCTCGACTTGTCTTCTAGATCTTCTCGTCGTTTGTCTGGCCCCCAACCTTTGGCCTAACTTGTTATTTCATACGAACCGCTCTCTAAAGAAAAAGGTTCGTATGCTCATGGCAGTAACTGTTAAAAAGAGTGTTAACCTTTTTAATACTTAATTTTAAGTTATAAAAATTGAAAATCGGTTCTTTGGGTCATAACCTTCTCGTATTGTTATATGCAAAACAGCACAATATATTCAAAGTTTTGCTGAGACAAATAACCTTCGAGAGGGTGTTCGGTTGAGGGTGTTCGGTTGAAAAGAACACAATATTAAACGAAGAAATGTAATGGATCCAATATTGTGAGCAGCTAAGAGTGACAAGTGAGCAGCAACTATGACGAATTCAGGCACCCACTAGAATCAGTTTGTTGCATACTGACGTTAATTCATATGGCAAGTTAGCAGTAATTACGACGAATTCAGGGACCACTGGCATCAGTTTGTTACATACTGATTTTAATTCGTATGGCAAGTTAGCAGTAATTATGACGAAATTAGGGACCACTGGCATCAGTTTGTTGCATACTGACGTTAATTCGTATAGCAAGTTAGCAGCAATTACGACGAAATCAGGGACCGCTGGCATCAGTTTGTTGCATAGTGACGTTAATTCGTATGGCAAGTTAGCAGTAATTATGACGAATTCAGGCACCCACTCTTACCAGTTTGTTGCATACTGACGTTAATTCGTTCGTATGGTAAGTTAGCAGCAGTTATGATAATGTCGAGTTACCAAAGTGGGCCTTCCAGTATTTGGAATGGGCATACAATGCACTAGAGGTCTAATGAATTGGACGATCACTCCAATTAATCAGGTGCGACTCCCGGACTCACGATGGCACGTAAAGTTTTTCGTCATAATTGCTTCTCACCTGTCATTCTTAACTGTTCAGGGGTTTTTCATTGTGTTTGTTCATTTAATACTACTGTTTACAGCAAATATACGTTTCTGTGACAATACCTTGACAAATACGGCATAATGAGCATGAATCGTGGAACATGAAAACCATTGCGATAACCTTATCGCACGAGTTGCACATTGTGATTTTTTGTAGTAATGTTGTGATAATATCGCCCATATACGATGGCCAAGAACTAGTGATACCTATACGATTTTTTTTTCCTGCAGAACGTGATTATCGCGAACGGCTTTTCACCACCAAAGAAACGATCAGTAGTAACGCCGTCATACTTATCATAGAGAAAAAAAA
>JAHWFP010105193.1:0-11572 GCA_023313725.1 Lithobius niger | reverse complement strand
CCCCCCAGTGCCTCCCTGTGTCCCCTCCATGAGGCTGATGACCAACAAATTCCAGGAGGGGAAACAGGTTTGTGGGTGGCCTTGGGGACTTAGTTCATCGGGGTTCCACGCCTGGTTCGACTTGCACTGCTAAGAATGACTTGTGTATCAATTTATGTTTTAGCACAATAGCAAGAATTTGTTGGTCAACAACTTCATAGAGGTGAGTGTGGTGGGGCACAGGAAGGGGCCTTAGGGGGTATCTCGAGGGGTTCCATAGTTAGCTCGATTTGTATGCTAAGAATGACTTGTGTACCAAATTTCCTGGCTTTTAGCTCGATGTTCATGATTAATCCAAATTCAAGTCCCAACAGCTGTACTAAACCTGGAAATCAAACCAGTGACCCAATACTCAAGTTTTATAGCTGAACACGTAGGTATGAAGAAAGCCTAGGGCCTTTTGAATGCTATTTTTAATGTAACCAAAATATCTTTGTTGTTCTTCTTCTTATTGGGAAATTTTGCTCTCACATAGAGATTGAAACAAAGAACCGATAGCTTAAAATTGATTATGAAAAAGGCTAAGACTCTTATAACAGTTATTAGGTGATTACAATATTCTTTTTGTTATTATTCTTGCTGGGACAAGTAACAAAAAGATATTACTATTAAAAAATGCTTAAGCGTATAAAATACGGATGTATGCCATAAACAGCTTAAAGTACTAAAGAAACGGATACAAGAAAATGACATGTAAGCCATCAGCATCGCACTAATGCGTTTAAAGGAAGCTCCTGCTAGTTTTTTTGGCCACTGGAGATTCGTTTGCACTTATTAGTGTGACGCAGATGGTTACATGTGTTTTTCTTGTATTTGTTCCTTTAGAGATTTTAAGTGTTTTAAGGCTAACATCCGTATTTTACACGCTTAAGCGTTTTTTTAGTACTAATAATTACTTCTCCAGCTAATGCTAGTCTAATTACTAGTCAAGTCACGAGCACTGGGGCATTTGATTCGATAGGCGCCTTGGTCCCGGATGTACATACATCTTTGGTTTCTTATAGACACGGGTTCGATATGTACGGGTGTTTCTCCGGTTATTTCCCGACCATTGCATGAGGATTTCCTCTGGGTACTCCGGTTTCCTCCCTCATGTGGCAAAAAACAACCCATTTGATGGTGGTATCTTCTACTTGAAATTTGCGGCTTGGACCTTCAAAAAGCTCTGACTTTATTGGCCTACACCTTCAATTCTATTCTAATTCCATGTAGAGGTGCCAGGAGTTCTATTTCTGTTTTTCTAATCATTCTGCGCCCCAAGGGAAAAATTGCTCCCCGTATCAGCTGTAATTTGTCTTTCCTAATACCATGAGTGAATAGATTGTTTGAGTGAATTATCAGTCTCTCGTAATTTGCGAGACTGTCCTTAGGAGCATGATCAGTAATTTATTAACAGAACTGACTGGAGCACAATCGTTTTTGTATGTCGTGTGTCTATCCGTACCAGTCGGACTGATTTCACGTCTGACCGGAAGGCTGCTTATCCTAAAAGCCAACCAACGACCGACAAATATCAAACTTCAAATTTCAAATTTCGCGTTTAGAACTAATAGCAACATCCAGACGTGACTGTGAACTAAAATTGTCGTCCCTAAGGTGTTAATATAGATGGGTTCTATGGACCTAAACGCACCCAAACAATCTATCCACTCATGATAGTACTTGTAGACTGTTTAAAACATACTTGATATCAGAAATAAAACAACAGAAAAAAAAAAGTTCACACCTGAATGTAGGCCTCAGTGACAGCAGAAGGGACGTCCAAAATATCCAAAACAACAACAAACAGTGAAACAAAGCCTTAAGGGAAAATTTCACAACTTCCACTCTGTGATGGACTTGGAGCACACGTTAATCGGGAAGGTTTTGCCAAGGTTTAATGACTCGAGGTTGTTGAGGTAAACATTTTTTTCTGAAGTCGCGATGGAATTTAGGAAGGGCAAGGGAAGGGAATTTAGTATAAAAAAAGTTATCACGGGTTGGACGAAAACTTGACAAAGTAAAAAAGTGGGGACGAGGGAGAACGCAGTAGTGATAATGTTTAACAAATTTAAAAGTATCAATCAAGTCACCTCTTCTAAAGTGGAACTATCACCGATTGAAAGTATGCAGAATTTGGCAACATCTAGCGCTTTCTAGTACTATCTAGCACTAGCTGGCATCAAACGAAAAAACAGACAACGCCATTTCTTTTAACGAAACAAACAAGCCACGAGTCTCCTTAATTATTGAAGTGAAAAATTGGTAAGTCCTCGTGCACCTGGGAGCAAGATGATTACACAAACACCACACTCAACTTCCTATACCCCTCCTATTCCACCACCCCAACAGCACCCTCTTGCCCAACCACACGCCTCTCCCCTCATCCCTCCACCCAAGAAGCCACCTTACAGCCTCCTCCCTCATCACCATTCCTCATTAGCGAGTTGACGCGCCAAGTTGTTGACGCGCCATTAAGCCTCAATCCCCCCCCCCCCCATTCCTCATTTCCCCTGAGATCCTCCAACCCCCAGCATTCAATGAACACATGCTCAAACTTCTCTTCTAGACCCCACAAGTTGCATCCTCATCATCCTCATCAGCCCTCCACCGTAAATCCCCAAGCTGAAAAGATTAGCAGTATTAGGTTAACGCCACCTGAGATATCAATACTTGAAATGAGCTCTAGTACAAAAACTAGTGGTCACAGCAAAAAATTAATCACTTCACAAATTAAATTGTAGGCATCACTTCTTTAGCGTCCGGGTGGTTCCAGCCTGGAACTCATTGCCGGAAGTCACTGTCAATGCCCCTTCGGTCAACTCCTTCGGGAAACTTTTAGTGAGAGCCAAACTGGGTCCATTCCTGCTTCGGCCAGAATTCTCGGCTGGTTATAACTCGGCTGGTTATAAGTGGCCTTCCAGCCCTCACCTGTCTGGTCGTGCTCGATTTGCACGACAAATGTTTTATTATTTTATTATTATTGGACTGGCGCTAGATGGTGCCATGGTATTTTCGTACGAGATAGTGCCACTTTAAAACGATTGGTTTAGGTGGGAAGATAGAGCGAATTTCGTAATGAACCAAAGAAAACCCCTCACACGCACCACATTTGTAGATTTTTTGTTGTGTTTTTTCAAGAATATGGATTGGTTTCGTGTAATGAGGCCTCCAGGCTTGAACGCTAAATTCCAAGTACAGGCGAATAAAAACTTTCTAAAGCATAGCCATGAGATTACAGTTGAGATAACTGAAGCACTTGAAGATAAATTAGCAATAGAGATTGTCTTTTTTTTAGCAACAGCAGCAGCACATCCTGGTGAAAATTAAGTTTGTTATCAACAATGATGACAAGGTCTGTAATTGATTCCCTTGAGGAGATGGAAAGCTTGTTCAAAAGATAAGGAACTTAGTGTAAATTTCGAACCAAAATGAACAATTTTTGAGACATTAAATAAAACCCATGTGATTATTTTAAGCCCATTGGCCAATACCGTCAAGATTGGATTGAAAAAAAAAAACAATTGGTCAGAGGTAGAACGAATGGCACAGATGGTCGTCATAAGGTCACAAGGACAATGGCATAAGGTCGTCAGCAAAGACAAAGAGGTAGATCGTTGATGAAGATATTAAAGAGCAAAGGGCCTAAAACTGACCCCTATGGGACCCTTGAAGGATTTGGCGAACCGTGGGAAAGGAAACACCGGAGTGAATCAAAATTTAAGTCAATATGAAGATAAGTAACGAAATTGGCAACAACGTTTTCAAAGACTTTAGAATTCATAGACAGCAAGCTAGTGAAATGGGACGGTAATTTTCTATACAAGAAGAGAATGAGGAACAAAAAAAATCAAGAACTATGGTTTGGAAAGAGAACTAGACAACTTTTAAGCAATATGGGGTGAATACCATATCTAACTTGTTTTTATTTCCTTCCGAAAAACAACACACCTACACACGAATGCCATTCCAATGTTTAATCTTATCTTATGCCATGGGAACGGTTCACTCTCGTACACACACTCAAGATAAAGAGTTAGGTTTCTACATACAATTCAAGTTTACCTAGATTGAGATAGGTGCGCAGCTGTTCGAGCCAATTCATACACACCTCCAGATGGGTTACTTTAAATGATATATTTTAAGAAAATTCAATCCAGAAATTGCAACTGTATGTGTATTAATCGATAATCGATCACGACAATCTCATCATGGCTATGCGAATAAACGACAGTCGAGACTTTCTAGTTGAAGAGGAAAACAGGTATGTTTATAATTAAAATTGAGAAGTTTTAACACACACTAGTATGTCGCTCACAAAGACACTGATAAAAACAGCGTCCGTCTTATCCAGATAACGTATATAGGAGCATGGTAAGCGCTATACGTATACTTGTGCCTTTACAGCTAAGAGTTTGGTTGTTTTCAGGTGGAAAATTTGATGCTTACCCAGCAAGATCATGGAGCCGAGGCTGTTTTTAGGAATCTAAGACAAAATAACAATACAATACAAAAGGCTTCTATCATACGCAGCGTAACGTTTTCTAGTTGGAAAAAAATTGTAGAATAACGTTGATATTTTTCTAGATAAGGAGTTGTGGAAGGAATAGAAGATGTCGGTCAGTAAGCTTAGAGCTTTTTAAGGCCCAAGCGGTAGATATTAAGTGGAAGGAACCACCATCATTTCAGTTGTTTTTTTTCCGGATGAGGGAGGAAGCCGGAGAATCGGGGGGATACCTTCGTGCAACGGGAGGGAAACAACCGGAGAAAAACCCGTACATATACACTTACCTTAACCAGGATCGAACCCGGATCTGTAAGAAGCCAGAGATTTACAGCTGGAACCAAGACGCCTATGGAATCTGATGCCCCAGTGCTCGCGGCTACCCAGGAAGTATAATATTGTGAAGCTGGCATGAAATCGGGAAGATATTATGAAAATTGTCGTTTGACAACGAAAAGACTACCATCTTAAGTGGATAAAATCATGATTCCCCCTTTTCCTTTCCATTGGGATGGGTCCAGAGTGGTCAATAACCACAGGTCATTGCGTCGGTAGGTGAGTGAATCACGGTTCGTTACATAAATTGACCCATTCCTGACAAATTACTAACCACCATGTAGGAACTACCACATAAAATTCTTTAAGATCAGAGCCCGGGAAAAGAGGGCTGTACTAGGTAATTTCACGATTTCTGACCGTAAAGCATTTTTGGGGGTGGGGGTTACGTTAACCCCGGAAGTTTCTTAAATTCTGACCCCTGTGTTGGACCCGGAATTACAGTAACTCTGGATTCGTGATTTGCTTTAAAAGTGTCTGAAACAATCCGGAATTGTGGTAACACGGAGTTACCGTAACTCCTGATTTTATTGATGATTAAATAACGTCCTGCATCGCTGCGGCTATGCAATTAACATCAGAAAACGTGTTACTACAATTCCGTGTTGCTACAAATCCGTGTTACTACAATTCCGGATTATTTCAGACACTTTTAAAGCAAATCACGAATCCGGAGTTACTGTAATTCCGGGTCCAACACAGGGCTCAGAATTTAAGAAAATTCCGGAGTTAACGCAACTCCGTGTCGATACAATTCCACGCCCCCGCAGCGATACACGAAACGTTGGCTTTTTACTGTATAGTTGTGCACTTTCTAGGCTTTTTAATGACTTACTTACTTGAGCCGTAGCTTTGCCAGGGTTGTTAATAGACAATTTATGGTATAATAAAAAAAATTCATAACTTGTAAAAAATGTATGCATTTTCAGGCAGCAAGGGGGGGGGGGAGGCTGTACCATTCGCACCATGCTAAATTCGCCCCTGAGCATAGACTATAACGCGCACCAAATTGCAAAAGTAACGAATCAGGAATGTGCACTATATCAAAGAAGAGAATGTAGCCAGTGACAGAGGCGAAAACGGTAAAAAAAACTGATATTTCGGTGTCAAAACAAGAGGCGACACCATCTTCAGAGAAGTAAAATAAAAGGAATAAACAACACCTTATTTATTACAGATCAGTGAGATCCACCATGCTGGTGTCGTTATCAACAGCCGGTTAGGGACAAACATGCGGCAGGTGGTGATCATGGAGAAACTGAAAATGGTTGTTGGTTGTACTGCTAGGGCGGTTACAGACGGTCCACAAAACGAGCCACAGTCGCAGACGCAATCTTCGGCGTTTGTGGCGCGTGTGTGACGTAAAAATCGCAATCAGTAGCAGAGCAGAGCAGGGCAGAGCAGGTTAAATCTTTGGGATCTAACTGGTGCTTTCACACTCAGTGGCACGTTTCTGTGTTTGTAGGTAGGTCTCCCTGAGCCAAAACGCGATGTGTGTAAGGTGCCATCGATTCCGACGCGATGGTGGCGTCGTTTGTCGCAACGATTGCACACGCGTTTTGTGTTCCGTCTGTAACCGCCCTTATAGTCCAGGTGGTGCCCAGAGGAACGGTCGGATGGAAATGAAATTGGTCACATCGCTTGAAAACATCAAAAATATTTTTGAGCTCGAATTTGTCGTGAATCGATCAGTTATTACAGCAGAACTTCCCATTTTTAGAGTTTATCGATCTAACACTCACTACCATAAATTTTGGTATTGTGAATAGTAAGGAATTCCGAAGAAGCACACACCGTGCTGCTGGTAACCAAGTGAACTATTAGAAACAGAAAGTTAAAACATCGTTACTTCCTCGTAGCTAACAATCTTTTGCAGCGTATTTCAGCGCGAAGATAATAGCATTTGATCGTCGCATTTTAACCGCTAAAAACAAGTAATCGGAAAACACAAACGGATTCCATTAACGATACATACACAGTCGCTTCCCTTTGAAAAGAATGCGCCCGCTCTTGGGAACTACCCCTAAGATAGCGTCTAAAAGTACCGTTTACACGGCGGCCAACACGGTCACACCACACTACAACAATAACATTAAAACCCAGTATAATGCACATTCAAAAATACATAAGTTGCACAACGTCTCGGATTTACTTCATCCCGTTTTCAAGTGAATGAATAAATCGAAGAAATTGACAAAGTTACATGTCAAGAAAGCATAATTTTAAAATAATTAAAATTTAAGAACTTTTAAAACGAATTTTTTTTTTTGCAAAACTGACCAAGACAGGAATGCTTAAGACAGCGAGAAGGCCAAACCTCTTACCTGCTTGTTCTTATTGCATTATGGGATGCTGGCAGTGTTAACTGATGGATTCTGTTAATCAAGTTGATGATGGGGGGGGGGGGGAGGTTCTATGCTCATCTAAGCCCAGCTTTGTATTACGGGGCCGTATTGTTTGATTCATATGTTCTCAGGGACTGATGGGGCAAAATACTAGTGTCTCTAAATTAATTCTGGATCTGAGCTGTTTATCTGGAAAAAACAAATGTGCATTTTCCAGTTCTGGTGTGTGGCCCGTCTGCATCCTCCATGTTATATGTCGGTATTAATACAATGTTGGACTAGGGAATTTCATGCAACCTGCTTTTTAGAATTTGATCGATGGCCCGTTATTTTTCATCCTGCAGTTTTTTGTAGACATTGTCCTACATAGGTTGCACCACATGTTGTTTATTATCCTACGTAACAAGTTTGCAAAATTTTCCCTTTTTTTTTACCGACCAGTTTTTCAGTTATTGTGAGTGGTCTAATCTTAGTGCAGTTGGTAGAGAAACCAGCCTGGTGCGACTTTCCTAATATGTTCTAAGATTCCTTGTAGGCCTATGTATGGAAGAGTAAAGTTATTTACCGGCTTATCTCTAAGTTAATATCTGTTTTCCAAAGTTTCCGTCATAAAATTCATAATGAAATGCAGTGGGTAGTAGCCATTTTCGACATATTTGTGCAAGGTATACATTATTTCTGCAGTAAAACACTCTTGTTCGTTAGGCTATATACAGCAAAATTGTTTTCATTTCGCCAATGTCGATGTTTCTTTTATACTACGGCGGCAGTATACGAATTAAATTCTATGGTTCTGGTAGTTTGCATCAGTTTACGATAGTGTTTAAACTCAATTTTGTTTTGCTGGTTTGTTATGCCTGTAACAACCAGGAAATGTAATGACTTATTTACAGATTCTTCCATTGTGAAGTGGAGAGAGTTACATGTAACTTAATGATGTTGATAAACAGGTTGTTAGCAAATTCCCTTCTATGAAATATTGCAAAAGATACGTTAATGACAGTCTTTCACTCATTTGCAACTGGCAGATAACAGTACAGCGCTCATATTTCTTAACTCGGTAAGAAATGTGAGGGCTATACTTTTATCTGCCAGTTGCAAATGAGTGAAAGACTGTCATTAACGTATCTTTTGTAATATTTCTTAGAAGGGAATTTACTATATAACCAACTGTTTATCAATATCATTAGGTACAATAGATCAGAAATACGTTGATTGCGGGCTTCCCATTGGCACACCATAAATTGTCGAAAGACGAAAACGTACCCAATATTGAAAATAAGTGGTTGCAAAGATTATTTGAACTGCCTCGGTAAAGTTTTCCACATTCCAATCAAGTTTAGAGAGGGGAGATGGGTCTGATTGTACTAGTATTTTAATTTTATCAATGGTACATTTCTGTTCGAGAAAAGGAAACATCTTTCCTACATCAAGGGAAACAAAATCGTAATAGTCTTACACAGTACCGTGTTCTAAATCGTTGATAATTTCAAGTGCGTTCGGGGTGGTGTGGTTCCCTAGGGCTAAAGTTTTTTTTTTTTTAATTGGAGCAAGTGTTCTTGCAATGGGCAGATTTGGTGCTTTTTTGCCACTTGTGATAAAGCGGATTGTATAGCCTATTTTATGGGTTTTATTTTAAGAAAATTGCAGAGTGGTTCAAAGTCTGTGTTTTGGTGCGTTTCGTAGTATTCGGAGAGTAATGTTTTTTAGCATCTATAAGTTTTTTAAAAGAATGTCTTGATTTTTGCGAAGTATTTAGATTGTGAGTGGAATTTCAGTTCTAAATAATTTCTATTGTTGTTTATTTCACTGAGCGACAAGCTGCTATTTTTGTAGTAAAACGGTGGCGTTAGATTTGTCGGCTTTACAAATAATGAGGTTTGGGTCATTTTTTAGTTTTCGGATATTATAGATTTCAGCATGGGCGAGTTTCGGTTTAGGCAATTTCTTTGCGTTTCAATTTCTAACGTTACCAAGGAACCAAAGAGTAAAACAAGGGGGGGGGGGGATTGAGGCTTAATGGCGCGTCGACAACTTGGTCATTAGCGCCAACCTCAGTCACAGTGCAGTGGTCCGGGTTGCCACTGCACCACACATTACAGAGATATTATTCAAACCCCTAACCTAAATCTTGTCACGGTAAAACAAACCTTGTTCACTGGAATTGGAGTTTAAATTATGGTTCGCTTCGTCTGATTAAACTCTTAACTGGTTTTTTTTTAATTTGTGTATCTTCACAGCTTTGAATTCCATGAAGATACGAGCTCTAATGGTTTTTTTTTTTCTAAACGGTGAAACGTTTTTTGTTCAGCTAATTTAATTTGTGCTTTCTAAGCTCATGGGCTAACTTGAAAATTCGATTCCGCAAAATGCTTTAACTTTTTTTTTGTAATTAATTTCTTTTGAGTCTTAAGTCAACCGAACGAATTTCAGCTTGTGTGGCTAAACGAGCTTAATTTTACATTACCAGACTTTTTGAGAAGAAGGAATATCTGGTAAAGGGAGGGGCAAATCCGGATATTTGAACCGGGAAACCTCCAATCATCGTACACTGCAAACCCGTTTGTGTAGACCTTACATGGAAAGTCCTAGTTTAGCTTGCTGCCATGGACTTTGCACGTAGATTCAACAGAGTAGTGTCGTGTTGAATTTACAATAGCACTTAACATGAAGGATGGGTAGACCAACGCGGTAATATGTGCTTAATACAGTGATATTCACTGTTCAGACAATTTTTACGGAGCATGTAGAAATTACGTATCATCTTGTAAATCCAACAACTGCAACATATGTAGTTATTTAGCCTATCTGGCATAAACAACAACTGCAGTTGTTGTAAATCTGACACAGCTCCACGTTCAGTTTAAATTCGTAGAGATTGTTGGCATTACTCAGTCTATGTTTACATTACGTAAACAATGGTTGTAGAAATTACGTACTGCCATGTAAAGTGTACAGTGGGCGTTAATTGTATTTTTACGCAGTACTATGCTAAAAAAGATAGGATAGTTATTGTTATAATTACTAAGGTCAAGGTATAAGTTTCAGCAAAATATAATGCTAATTTTACACAGCCATTGTACAAATTACGTGTATGCGTTCTGTTCAGTCTGCTTGTTGCATGTGCAGCATACTAGACTAGTACGTGTTACATTTATCCAACCCTTGCTCTCACAGCATGTATGATCATGTACATATAACAACCTTAAATGTTTACTGTATTAATGAAATAAATGATTATTTTACGTAGTCCTTGTACATATTACGTGTTTGCTTATTGTTGAGTCTACTTGCTGTAATGTAAACCTTACTAGATTGCGTAATGTTCCATTTATCCAATCTTTGCTGCCACAGCATGCCAGGTTTATGTCGATATAACAACCTTTAACAGCCTTTAACGTATACTGAACGAATGAAATACATGCTGATTTTACATAGTCCTTGTACAAATTACGTGTTGGCTGATCGTTGAGTCTACTTCATGTCATGTAATCCTTACTTGATTGCTTAATGTTCCATTTATCCAAACCTTGCTCTCACTGCATGCTTGTTTCATGCAGATAAAACAGCCTTTAACGTTTACTGAACAAATGAAATAAATGCTGATTTTACATAGTCCTTGTACAAATTACGTGTTGGCTGATCGTTGAGTCTACTTGATGTCATGTAATCCTTACTTGATTGCTTAATGTTCCATTTATCCAAACCTTGCTCTCACTGCATGCTTGTTTCATGTAGATATAACAGCCTTTAACGTTTACTGAACAAATGAAATACATGCTGATTTTACATAGTCCTTGTACAAATTACGTGTTTGCTGATCGTTGAGTCTACTTGCTGTCATGTAATCCTTACTTGGTTGCTTAATGTTCCATTTATCCAACCCTTGCTCTGACTGCATGCTTGTTTCATGTAGATAAAACAGCCTTTAACGTTTACTGAACAAATGAAATACATGCTGATTTTACATAGTCCTTGTACAAATTACGTGTTTGCTGATCGTTGAGTCTACTTGCTGTCATGTAATCCTTACTTGATTGCTTAATGTTCCATTTATCCAACCCTTGCTCTGACTGCATGCTTGTTTCATGTAGATAAAACAGCCTTTAACGTTTACTGAACAATTGAAATAAATGCTGAGTTTACATAGTCCTTGTACAAATTACGTGTTGGCTGATCGTTGAGTCTACTTGATGTCATGTAATCCTTACTTGATTGTTTAATGTTCCATTTATCCAACCCTTGCTCTGACTGCATGCTTGTTTCATGTAGATAAAACAGCCTTTAACGTTTACTGAACAATTGAAATAAATGCTGATTTTACATAGTCCTTGTACAAATTACGTGTTGGCTGATCGTTGAGTCTACT
>JAHWFP010105189.1:0-14667 GCA_023313725.1 Lithobius niger | reverse complement strand
AAAACGAGTGAAAGTGACGTCAGGCCTTAAAGTGGCCTTGGGTTCAGACGAGCCGCGAATTTCGTGAGGAAGTTTGTCATCGTCCATCAGTGATGTGTACACCAGAGTCAGACTGACAGATGCCTGGGGCCCCGGTTTTTTTTTTTTTTTTGGTTGGGGGGTGGGTAGGAGGGGGCACGTATCAAATGCAAGCAAACTTGCAAATTTCTTTTCAGTATTGCGGCAGTATGCATAAACCTACCTCGTGTGGCCCATGGCGCGGTGTCACACACCACACCTGTATGTAATGAAATTAAAATAGGGAACTGAAATGTGGCTTCCTCACTCAGATTAAACCCAAGCGGCAACTTAGTAACATCACGTTTGAGATGTTGTCAAGTGTCAAGAGCTGGTAGACCTTAACAATGTAGTGTTGCGTTGTTGTGTTGCGATGGTGTAAAGGTGCTTGATAAGAATGACATCGATTTCTGTTGATGGACTCTTCTTTGATGGCTGGACCAATCGGGAATAAAAATAACAAGTCAGTGAAGTTAAAAGTCAATAATCTTCATAGAATAAAATCTAGTTAATTCTGTGCTATATCTTCAGAAGTAAAAATAAAACGTTAAAAAACATCAGGTAGAGGCTTTGTTGAAACACACGAACTCGCATGGCGGCAACCATCTTGCTGAATCTGTATGACGTCAATCGGACGAGCCCACAATCACGACAGAAGACCAGTCATACGGTACCTTCCAAAAGCAATCCAGCAGAACTCGCGAGTGTTAGAGGTCGTCTTGGTCGTAATATGCAGTGTTCTTGCGGTTTTGGATGACGTTAGCAATAGCTCTTCCCTCCAGTGTACATGCTGTGAAAACTGGTTCTGGAACTGGTTCCTCAGATGACTGGTTCTCTCATAACTCCCACGATCCATTTGTCACGTTTGGTCACTTCAAAGGTGTAACTTTGCTTGCGCTCTTTAGAAAGCTTTGTCGAGTGTATCAAGGAATGATTGTATTTTTGAAAATTACTGAGTGGCTGATTCAACAATGATTGACAGTTATGAGATGGGTAACAGTAAAATTGTTTCGGTTTTTTTTTAGGGAATTGCACGTGATGAAGTTTTGGCCAATGGTGGTAGCATATCTCATCATCATGGTGGTAAGTTTTTGCTTGTCTACATTAATGTTTTAGAGAGTGGGTGGGGAGGCTTACTATTTGCTTAAGTGAAAAAAACAACATTCGCAGTCTCAAAAAAAAAGTTTGCATTATTTACAAATACTAGGGATTCCATCAATCTGCTGGCCATGTAGAGCTAAGCTTGTGCGATCGTTAGATGGTATACTTTGGCTTACTGCACACCCCGCATACCAGAGGATGCCAGCACCGTTGCTTGTTGTAATGTTATACGTGTTGTGGTGCAGTTGTTATTTAAATGTATGAATTGTTACCACATTTAATTTTAAGCTCCCCCCTGCGTAGAATTTCTTCTTTTTTTGTATTTGTTTTAAAGCTGCATTTCATGTTTTTTAAAACTTACTTTCACTTCTGACCTTACCTATAAAGGAAAGAGGAAAACGACCCAAACATCGAAAATCATACACTAGACATAACTTAGTACAGTTATCCACTTTTAGGCACATGCGTTTCATCTGAGTGATGTGACCCACATTCAAACTAATAACCCAGTCCATCCTCAGGTCACTAACATAAAGCTGACTTACCATTATTAAGGTCACAGCAGCGACTAGGGCTTCATTCGACCGAGAAAGCAAGCGGCCATAGGCAGTGAAGGAATACAAATAAATATAAAGGCTCAATGAAGATTTAAATAGTGTACACAAATCGCTGTAAATTATATAAAGGAAAAAGGAAACAAGCCAAACAATTAAAATCTACACTAGAAATAACCTGCCTAAGTTTAGAAGTTAGGCAAGTCATGGTATTTTTGTGCATGTGTATGCTCTTCGGGTGAGACCGGTTATTGGTGTAACTTCTAGTCCAGCATTCTGCTCCAATTTTCTTGTTCCTTTTGATTTTACACAAATCATGCGAGTGGCAGAGTACAGCCCCTGGTAAAGAGTGGCTTCAGTGTTATCGTCCAGACAATTTCTCTACTTTTGGGTCTAATTTTAAAAGATTTTCCTAAAGCTTTCATATATATAAAATAATAGTGTTCAGGATTTAATGTAGAATCAAGTGCCTTTTCTCTCATACGTCTTACCCAGTTTTGCTCTGTCATTCCATCAAATTTAGTACTAATACATACATTACGCATCTTTCTCATACGTCAACCTAAGAAAATGTTATTAGTTACTTATGTTGTTTAGTTGTCAGCTTATTGTAGTGTAACACTTTAATTTATTTGCTTTAGTTGGAAAACTTCGGAAACGATGGCTTCGAGAGAGTATATCTCCCGTCGGCGTCGGAATGCTGCAAGCCATTAAGCAGTATCTTGACCCACAGAACATTTTTGCCAATGGCAACTTGATGCTTTGAGTCAGTCGGCTGGCTAAGGTATTGTGATCATCAGCCCATTCCTCTTACTGTAACATACTTTCCGTCACATTTATACTTCAGGGAATGACGTTTTGTGATTTTGTAGATGTACGTAGTACTTCATACTTCATGTCTACTCCTATGCATTCAATGCTAATGTCTTGAAAAGAAGTAGAGCATACCTTTGTATTGAACCAGGATAAAAAATGTAGTCGTTGGAGCTAAAGTTGCAGCCAACTACTTAAAGTAAAGCATTTGAGAGTGAGTTAGCCATTTGTGCTGTATTAATATCACCTAGGAGGTTACAGTGGACGAGACAGTTTCTTAATACATTAATTCCCAAGAGCTACCATTCTGGCCGAAATGTAAGGCAAGTTTCGGTTTCTGGCCAACAAATGATATAAGTAAATGAGCGTGATTATAAAGTGGAGGACTTCGCCAGGTGCTCGACGAGTGTCCATCATAATATTATCGCATGTTCTCTCTCTCTTTGTGGGTCGCGACCCCATTAGGCCAAATGTGGAACGACTGATCATAATATATTTTTTTGTGATAACCCATGCTAAATTTATGCTGTATGAGGTTAACCTAACAGATAGGCTTGAAAAATGCTACTCGTGCAATGATTAATCTGGGCTGTCTTCTTCAGGTGACCAAGAAATAAAAATACTAGTTACATCACACTGTACTGTTCAACGCCAAACTTGTCCGACGCTGATTTGAACCTGATTTTTTAAAAAATTTTTCAAAGCTGTCGAAAATTTGTGAAAATTGTAAACTGGTTTTTGCTGTTTTGAGAGGTGCGTAAATGATGTCGTCTGCTTTGGAATGTGAATCGATTGACTCTCAATGTAATCGCAGCCATTATGCTATATTTCGATTAATCTGGGCATGCGTCACGTCCGTGTGCAACAGCGTTCCACGAATTTGACGCGGGGAAGGGGATGGCTTCTTCAAGGCAAGGCCAACTAGGGAAGAAATAGCGTGTTTCACCCCCTGACTCGATGCCGATTCAAGCATGTACCCAAAAGTTCATGCCTTTTAGCAGAAAGACGCAACCCCAGATTCCCTCCTATATGACCCTGTCACAAGGGATGGAATGTGAAGCAATAGTTACTGCATGGACACTCTCACGTCCTACAGACGTGTATGCATTTATTAGCTCCTGCTTTCACTTAAGATGCTGGCAGTGCCTCTAATACCAATATAGCGAACTTCAGAAGATAATGATTTCAAAGTCGTTCGTTTTTTGTTGTTTTATTATGGGGTTCGTAATAAATTCGGAAGGGACCTTTTTTGGTTACATTTCAGTTTTTGCTAATTATTAACTGTTGCGACTTCTTATCACCAATGGATAGCTCCAAAAACCAAACGATTTAAAGGGTCTATTCCTACTATAAAATTGGTTTGAATTTGGCTGAGTTGTGGCTTTGGACGTGACTATAGGATGGCGATGCAAGGTTAGTAGGACAAATTCGAAAAAAAACTACCATCTTATATTCGGTGCAACTACGTATTTTTATTTATTGGTAATAGTTATTTGTTCTTTCTGCATAATTTAAGAGCAAAAACGTGTAGCCAAAATTTGTTAATTATTTTGAACCGTTTTCACCTTGTTAATTATTAATCATAGATAGGATTTTGTGTGGTAAAAATTGAGATTTGGGCACGACACAAAATGTAGAGCGCACATTCAGAAGCAGCAGCTATGAAAACACTAAAAATACCCAACTAAATGAGTTTCACACATGTTGAATAGCATACAAGTTGGTGTAAATAGCCAAAAATGGGTCAAAATTCATGAAAATTGCCATTTACCACAAAAAAAAACCTGAAACTGAAATTCCTTGCTGCAAGTTAAATATGTGAAACTTGTACGTCGCCTAGTACAAAATACTTTGTTATGCACTATCAATGAAATTTTAATTTTTTCATGATCCTGGTGTCCTGTAAAAAGTATAGTTTGTTTATTTAAAGTTGATGATGATAATATAAAAATAATGCTTATTTACTTAAATCTGCTAATGCACTGCCGGTGAGGTTACTGTAGTCTGTAGGTGCTGTTAATAAAGTAGTGTTAATGTCCGTAGGTGTACCCTGGTAACTGTAACAAATGAGAAGCAGTTTAAAGCATTTTGTTTGAAATTTCAAGAATATAAGCACATTTTTGCCACCAAACCTAGTCTGATGGTTTAATTTTCTTTCACATTTTTTTTGTCCTGCAGTACTTTTTACTAGCCAAGTTAAAAGGTGTACAGGAAAAATTCCTGTAACTCACTTAATTCACATCAGTTGATTGGGACCAAACTTAGTAACTGCCAATTATAGCACTGATGTAGTTGCTGCCAAACTGGTTATGTGTTCTTACTTAGTAATAATGTATTGTATTAATTTTGTTTTAGCTGTATTAACAGCTATTTGTTTTAACAAACACTTATAGTATTTGTTTTATGATTGTTGTGCAAAATATTTCTACTTAGAAACGATTAGGATTTTGTGAATAGTTCACATCTGTAAAAGACAACTCGGAAGTCAATTGTATAATAATTGTTGTCTTCATTCTTTGGCGGTAAACATCATGTCATAAGCGTTCAGTACTATTTATTAGTTAATTGTCGTATATAACAGTTGGTAGTAAAATTTTGAATGAAAATTTAATTTGATACTGTTCTGCCAATGCCAGTTGTAATAGGGTTCGTTATAACCGAAAGTTCTTCATATTCGAAAGAGAATACGAAACTTTGTTTTGGCACGTTTGGTAAAAACATAACTGGTGTCCAACCTATTGGCCCAAAAATGTAAGCCAACTAATCATTATGAAATGTTGATTGTCAGCAAAGATACCTACCGTCTGAGAAATGTCAAAAGATTATGAGAAAAGGATTTACATTGGGCTTGTGTGAGGAAGCAAAATGTAACGCAACAAAACTGTATATAATACCGGCTGCAGAAAGATCTTAATGATTTCTTATGCTCCAATTTCAATAATGTTATTATTTTTTTGTACTTGTTAAGTGTTAGGTACGGTCGATGAGATGAGGTTATTTCAAAATTCAGCTGCTGTTAAACTGTTAATAGCGTTTTAATGCCTGTAGGTTTAACTGAATGTAACATAAAAAGCATTTGATAAAAATCAAATTTAAGCATTTTGTTTAAATTGCTGATATTTAATTTAATGTATAAGTTACCAAATAATGCTAAGTACAATTCCGCTGTTAACATGAATTTTAACCATGGCATTAATTGTTGCTAGACATTACAAAAAAGTTACCACTTCAAAATAGTCACTACGTAACAAATACTGGAGTCGAACGCTAGTATCGAATGTGTTCACATTTCAGTAGTATTTATATTCGTGAATGACATGCTAAATGAAGCCGTATAAATTCAAAACATGCCTCCTGTTGCCAAACAAAGATAGAGCAACATTTGTTTCAGTTTAGCTTTGAGATGTAAGATTTTAATAATGATTTCTAAATGATTTGTATCGCAAATTCTCCTCTCACACCAACATGACACTGGTTTTGTTTCTTGTTCGTTCAGGATGCCAAACTTGTTAAGCATTTCACATGTTCATTCTCGGCACTTGGCAGTTGAACATTGTATTACTATAATCCTAACAAATTAAAAACGACTTTCAAACAGTCGTACGGTCTTCAGATTTTCAAACTCTACTTTACTCTTCTGTTGTAAACTCTACTCAACTCAAATTAAAATCGTTCAACTCGCACTCCCCTATTCGTGTTGTTTGTAAAATAAAACAACCGCCTATATATATCTATACATTAGGGCTGGGATCGGTTACACGGTTAACCGGAAACCGTTCCACGTTCGGTTACACGGATTGTAAAACCCATATCCGAAAAACGTTTGATGCGGGCACCATTCAAAAACCGCGGTGAACGAGCCAAAAATAGCCAAGTGTCATCATTTAGGACTATTAATCCAAATACTCAAAATCAGTGAAAGTAGAAAACCGGGGTGGGTAGGGGGCAGCTTATTTACAAATAATCCACATGGGCTTGTTGTCCCATCGAAGCTGCTTACTTTCTTCGAAACAAACTGCTGATCGCCAGCGCGTACACGAGGCAGTTAAGAGACATGCTGGCCAGCATCTAACCTCCCCGCTTCATGGCGAAGTGGACTCGTCTATACCTAGCGCGAACGGCAGGGAAGCGCCGTCATAACACGTAAACGAAATGCGTTGCTACCCAAAAACGCAAACATGCTCATTTTTCTGGCTCATAATTTGAAATTAATGGAACATTAACGAAAACGTATTAAAGTTTGTTGTTTTGTTTTTGGCTTACGTTGTCGTTAAGATGTAAAATTTGACATCTTGTAGAAATTTTACAGCTACATAAAGTCAAAATTCTTGATAAAGTAAGTACTTAAATTTATCAACGTCAACTTTCTTCTAGTTTAAATCCGAAAATGCAACATGTAGTCAATAATTGTGCTTGTCTTACCAAGGACTAAATCATATTTTTTTTTCAGCTTTTTTAATAGTGTATTACACAGTGGTGACATTTTTTTTGGCTGTATTTTTGCTGAAAACGGAAAAAACGGTTTTCGTGTAACCGACCGGAAAAAAAACCGGTTAAACGGATAACTAAAAAACCGGAAAGTACCAGCCCTACTATACATACGTAAAATTGATTCACAGCAGCTCTCCATTGTAGTGCACGTGTCATGTCAATGGGCTAGTCCCGTCAGATGGCAGCTGTTTTTGTTAGTCAGTGGCAAACTCATTTTGACCTCACAACTAAGGCTCAGCCAATAGCAACTTTCACCGATCTGATCCAGTACCGATGTCATTACTTCACTGCAGTTACTCCCAAAAAGTTGATGTTTCTTCCATACTCGGAAATTAGGTGCTTAATAAAGCCCTTTATGCTTTTTAGTATTGAAAATAAAATTAGATGACAAATTTCCAATGTCAAAAGCTCTATGAGCAAGGTTCTTGCAATAATCCGTCTAATTTCTTTTGCTATCGAGATACTCACAATTTCTCCAAGAGTTCAACCCGTTTGGCCCCCCAACTTTGTCATGTCCATTCCCACAACGTTAATTACAAATTCGTTTCTTGGTTTTCTTCAATTTATTTTCCATTTTGATGTTTACGGATTAATTCCTTGCTCGCTCATAATCTTACGTTGCATCCTTCATGCTCTATCAACTGAAAGTGGCCCAGAGTGGATACACAGCGCTGAAGTCTAAGCAAAGCCAACTGAGAGATGCACTCATCTGTGAGATATGCACCATCAAACACAAAAGAGCTATCACACGTTGTATAAATGCAAAAGGCATACAGCAAGAGTCATTTAATGTGCATTAGCTCTTTTACGTTGCAGTGGCAGTACAAACAACTTCCACATTCTAGTCATATTCATTTCTGAAGACGTGCCAATTTTCAGACTACGATAGCGGCATAGGTATTATTGTGGGGTGTAGATATTAGTTGAGAAAATATTAATGTGGATTTCTAAAGTTATGGAAAGTTATATTTTTAATTAATTGTTGCCCTGCTGTAGATGCTAATTTAATTCAGCAACCCTTTTATCCAATGTCATTAACTACTCTAATACAGTCAATCTGCTTAATGAAGAAACGTGTACAACGTAAGGACTTGTAGTTCACATTGTATTTCATGTAGCCTGTGTAGTACGATATTCCCTTTTACACTACTAAATGTGAGACATTAGCACATTTGCATCAGTGCCTTGGGTTTGAAGTCGTGACTGTTGGTTTAAGTCTACGCTTTTCGTCCCTTGTATTCAAACTCGTACATATCAAGTTCTCGGTTATCACAATGATAGGGTAAAATGTGAAACCACAGAATCAGTCAATCAAAAGCCCATCTCTTTTTTTTTCTGTTATTTATGCGGATATATTAAAAAATTACTTGTTTGAGGCCAACTTTAAAGTCGTTCATGTTATGTGTTTCTGTTGCTCAAACTGTTCATAATTTTCCTGCTCGTGGCAATTACTTTACGTACTTACTAGTGGTTTGGTGCAGGTTGCTTATATGGTACAAAATTGAACCACCCGTCAACAAACAAAAAGGCTGGGTAGTGCATGGCTCCTTTAGATGCTGGATAGTAATCAGTAGGATCCTGTTCAGTCCTGGAAGAGAACCGAGCCAAACGTTTTGCGCACGAGTCAACACAGCGGTCTTGAAACTGTTGTCTCACTTGTGACATACTGGGCTCTGCGGTGGTTAGTCAGTTTTGTAGGAGAGGAATAATATAACCCAAGCTTATTGACGACATGACTTGTCCAACTAAGAACTAACCTTTTGACAAGGCTGTTGTCCTAGTTAAATTGCTAAACAAATTAACACTATTACACTAAACTTAAAAGCTGAACTGATAACAATTTTAGCGAGCCGATTCTCAGTTTCAGGTACCAACAGCCAAAAATAGTATAGTTTCATTTCAAAACTTAAATAATTACAGTGATTTATTTTTCACGCAAGTTATGATCAGTGGTTCGACTGACTAGCGGGAGTTCAGACACTGGAAAGAAAATCGGTGCTGTGATGTGACTTTTAATTTATTTTCTTGTACAGTTTCTGATAAAGGTGAAGGAGTATCACCGAAAATTTAAGTGTAGGACCATTTTGTGGTCTTTAAGATACGAGGTTAAAGTGGCACATGCCCAACAACATGCAAAACCAACATTTTATTTTTTCCATTTTTTAGTACTTATAAATCCTCTAACTTGAAAACAATGGTCCCTGTATGAAGTTTGCACAAGGTATTTTGACTGTATTGTGGTCTTGCTAAACATGATTTCAGAAGCCTTTAAGGGGACCAAAAAACAGGTTACAAATAAAATGGCAATTTAATGAGTTAAGGAAATTTAAAGGTTTTGAAATTTAAATTCAAATTGGGATAAATCCATTTCTTACTCCTGCTCCTTATGTTAGTAGGAGGCTGTTTAGGAGTAGTGTCTGTTGTCTCTCGACTTGTAATTATATACTCACAAATGGGTTTAACTTGCTGAAATAAAAAAATAAAAAAAAACACCAATCCTCAGGTGTTCAATTCGTTTATAAGGCAATTTACAAAATACTGTACACTGTGTAACTTAAGCTTTTGACTAGATTTTAAACTTTTGCTCTGTCTGTTGTGTTGAAATTAGGTAAAATGAATTGTTTTTTATGACTTTTGTTGCAATAAATTTAGTTGTATTACCACAAATGGCTGCGCATTACTTGTGAACTTTGATATCCTAAATAGCAGTTCATAGTGCAGCAATACAATTTTGTCAGCTATGGAAAATTTTCATTTTAATCTGTTAGTTTTTTTTTATTTAAGAATTTTATTAATGAATTACATTCCAGTAAAATAGATGTATGCAGCATGAAACCTGCATTTAAATTTTAACACAGTAGCACAACGTTCCCATGATAACGTACAAAACGTTAAATGTTACTTTTCTATTTTTTCTCTCCAAGCCATAACCCCATAGTGACCAGGTGCAGCCGCCTGACACGAGAATGAAAATAATTGAATCCAGCAACAAAAAGAAAGTTTTGTGAGGATTTCCCGGGAACTCGCACACAGCGAGCAAAGCACAGCTGAATGGATAGCGTCTTGGCTTCCAAGCTAAGAGGCTCCGAGATCGAATCGCACTTCCAACATAACTATAAAAAAAAAACTACAAACACCCATTCATAGTGGGTCTCAGACGGTTAATATCTGGTATTGAGCTATGATCAAGAAGTATAAATATAATCATGGACACTTTCAGCATTAACTGTTTACTCGTAATTATTAAAGTTTACTCGTAAGTATTAAAGTTTACTCGTCATTGCACTGATAACACTAAAATTAAATGTTGATCGAATAAATGTTTACCATAACCTTGAATAGTTAGGTTGGTAAAAATGGTATAATAATAATAATAATAATACATTTGTTGCAAGATAGACAAGGCAAACAGGTCTGACAAGGATCACAAGTTTCACTTACTGTCAGCCTCATAAAATCAACATTTAAACATAGTCAACTAACATTTAACAAAACAATCTACAAGGTGTCAACTACAACGTTAGGTCTTAATAGGAATGGTGTAAGGTCCTCAGAATTTAATAGTCGTCTAAAAATATCAATAGACCCAGCAGTAACAGTTTCCTCTTTCAATGAATTCTAGGCTGGGACCACCCTTACAGCAAAGAAATGATGTCTACAGTTTAATCGTGACGTTTGAGCAATCAATTTGAGACTATGGCCGCGTGTCCTATGGATAGGGTAAAAGTCAAAAAACAGCAGGTCAACATCGAGAAGACCACGAATAGCCTTGAATACCGAAATCAGGTCCGCCTTGACACGGCGAAGTTCTAAAGAATCAATTTAGTTTTTAGGCGTTGATGGTATGGAACATTTCGCATACCAGGTAGGCGCTTAATCAATGAGATCAACGTCCTTAAGTAGGTACGGGGACCACACTGGACTTGCAAATTCCAATAGGGGTCGAACATAGACCTTGAAAGCCCATGCCTTTGTAGGAACATCTCCTGAGGTGAAGCAGTGCTGGACAATTGCCAGCCGGCGATTTGCGGAGGAGGCAATATGCGCACAATGGATCGATGATTTTAAGTCATTTGTGAACCAAATACCAAGATCTTTTATCTTGTCCACGTTCGGTAATTTCTGATTTTCGAGAGTGTATCTAGAGTGTTTAATGGGTTGTTTCAAATACTGATTTGAATGCTGCTAAATTCAGATCTGATCATTTGTAACCTTGATAAAATACCAAAAGTTTGCCTTGAATGAGCTAACAAAAGAAAAACTGATCAAATTGGTGAAAAAATGTGAAATTTTGGATTTTTTTGATAAAAAAAATTGTATCGTGCAATAAACGATAAATAAATTTAGCCCCGCTAATGTTAAATGAAGATAAATTCAGTTTGAGAAGTTCATTTACCTGCGTTGGTCAGTGAGCTAGGTTATGTGGTTCGTCGGTAGATGTTGGCGTATCTTGAATTGCATTGGCGGAATGTGTCTGTTCTTTTGTTTGAGGAGATACTCAAAATGCAATGCGCCAACGCTCCCGAATACGGCGCTCCACTGAATGTGTTTTCATGCTTTAGAAATAGGCTTGTTAAAAAAATGTGTGTAAAAAAGATGTGAAAATGTCTAAAATTTGTGTGCGAAAAAGTGTGTACACCATGCAAACGTGTGAAGTGAAAAAATGTGAAAAACTAACGACACCCCCTTCCCCACCCCCGTGGCATCCCTGGAAGAAGCGGTGCCTTACTCCAAGCTCCACAGAAAACATCAGAACGGTCTTGCACAATGTTCAAGTCATCAACTCGTTAAAGGCTTAGCCTTGGCACCAGAAACGCAATCTCCACACCGTGTTTCCAACAGTCTTACCTGAAACGCTGAACCAAATTTTCAGAATAAAATTAGACGGTGCATGTGTCTAGTCCCTTCACTTCACACGGAACCTTCAAACTGTGCTAATTTTGAGTGACTACCTTGCCTTTAAAACGGGGTTTTACCCCTAAAAGTAGTTTTTACTTATCCTAAAATACTTACCTGTATTTTATTTATGCTTTCCAAGTTTGGAAATGCCTTTCGTCCCAACCTTTAATTTAAACGCACTCCGGGCCCTTGCAATGGCGCTCCCTGGGGCGCATGACCGCCGTCAGGCGGCGCCCCTTTCCCGCTACTCGTCACAGTTTGTCTCACTAATCCCTAAGGACCGTTCGACGCGGGAGGCGGGAGGGTTCTTACAGGTAAGTATTTTAGGATAAGTAAAAACTACTTTTAGGGGTAAAACCCCGTTTTTACTACTATCCTAAAATACTTACCTGTATTTTATTTATGCTGACTTTGTCCTACCCCATAAGGGGTGGCGTCGAACCCTGCGCATTGCAAGTCCCTCATACTAGATTAAACTTCATAAAAGCTCAACCTCAGTGTGCTGTATACGTAACCTGCTTCTCAGTTCTGCCTCAATCCCCACCACTCGCCCGCTCCTACGACGGGTTGTCATCTGTGGTGCAAGCCGGCAGTCCCAAACACCTCTCATCCTACTGCTTGATTTCGCTACTGACCATTCTTCCACCCACGGTGAACCCAGCGAATGCCGCTCGCAAGTATCCAGGACTTATCTGTCCCAGACATTGCCGAAAACTTGAACACCAAAGAGGCCCTAAGACCTCGTCCTCCCTGTAAACCTAACTCCACTGACGGGGACCATAACTTCCCCATCTAGCTAGGGCGAAAGCGCCGCTACTAAATAGGGGAAGGAGCCTTCTCAGGGTTCAAAATCGTAACCCTGGAGCCCCGGGGCTGTGATGCCACTCGTGACCAGTGACATGCCCACCAGAACAATCCATTTCTTGTGCTAACGCCGTCAATCCACTTCGTCGTGCTGCCGGAGTTCCTAATTGCATTGAGAGGTGAGGGTCCACGCACCCTCACCAGTCTACCCTTAGGTTACACACACCTTGGGTGTCCCATGCCACCTCTTCACCTGAAGATCTCTTATACATGCGCAACACAAACAAGTATTTGGGAGTGGTAAGCTAACCCCCACCTGTCAAATTTGACAAATCTTCACAACCCACTGTGATAAAAAGACCCATCCGTGTTAGCAATGGATTCTGAGGAGTGTCTACCTCGCCCCTATTCTGGGGGCAGGTAGGAGTCCAACACCACCTGAAGGTACCCGAGCCGACGTAATGGTCGGTTATAGTCCGCATCACGGACTTGACAAGTTGACACACCTCAGAAGGGTTGCCGCGTCAAGCGCATCCCCCAAATCATAGTATGACGAAAAGGCACGGTGGGGGCCAACATCACGAGAAATACCCGACTGCTCCCAACAAAGAACGCACACTGGTTCGCTGGGTCGAAATGTATCGACAAAACTTGAAACTAAGTGGCGAGAGCAAGAATTCGTTTCATAAAATTATTCCTCAAAAAGGAAAAAGGCCACTGGGCAATACACTGCTCACCAACCGGGAACTCACACACCGGTCTGCTAATAACCAATAATTTTCAAGTCACCTAAGTTAACGATGTACCACTCCCTGCACGCAGCATTTCGCTTCGTGTATAAACATCCCCTTAGAGATAATATCTCGCTAGGAAATAGACCGACCGCAGTGAGCCGAGGTTTACATAAGAGCAACTAATAACTAACATGAGTGGTAAGGTACAAGTGCCATGATCGGCGTCTCAGAATTCATCACTTATGGATCTTCCAAGAACTTCACACAACAATATATACGACTGAGAAAATCTCAGATAATTTCGTAAGGCCAACGTACCAACAGTCCAGGGCAGTAAACACTATCTCCTAAAACACAAGTACACAGGTGTTGTACTATGAACGCAGCTGAAGGAGGTCCAAGTAGCCATGAAGACCGACCTTCACAGAAATCAGTTACCACCACTTCACACTACTCACTGTCATCGTAGTGTCCGCCGGCAATGTCACCAGGCATCAGCTATGGCAATGCACCCGCCTGGAGTGTCATCCGCATGTGACCGCAAGTGTGATGCCGGGCAGCCCCAACGCGTGCTCCCTCGGCCGGCTCTCGGGATGTAATCGACTGCACCAGCCAATATAATGGAGGTGACTGGCTTTAGCGCCACAGGACTCTTGACTGACTTTGCGCAGATTTATTAATCGACTGGAAAGGTAGCCGTGATAAGACATCGACTTGCTAAACACAGCTCCTACTCCAAAATTCGATGGGTAGATAGAGAGCAGCCGCCATCTTTCCATCCCTGCCACAATGCGATTCGAGAGTAGCCTACTGCGCGTCAAATAACCCTCGAATCACTGTTACATTTTCCAAAATCAAAACTTCTAATCATTAACCCCATCCTGCAAATCTGAGGCACAAACACGCAATGCTAACTTATGTCAGTTGCCAATCATAACTGAACCCCAGACATCCATCAGCCGACACAGATGGTGCCAATTTACCATGCTGTAAACCCATGTACTGGCTGGCCATACTGCATTAAAGCCACCAAGAGGAATTTTACAATAAAATCATGCTATGACCAGGAGACTAATTTTAAATCTATGGCCAAAGTCTTTACGGCTTAAACTTCCTACGGTAAAGTGATGAAGCGAATTTCCGGTTGATCACAATAAGTACAAGAACCTCCGTCTCCGGCCTGTCGACATTCAGAATACAGGGAGACCACTCGG
>JAHWFP010105177.1:17713-59081 GCA_023313725.1 Lithobius niger | reverse complement strand
CTACATCCAGCGTCTGCCACAGCCGCAAATACCAGAACCAGACGTCGCTATACCAGAAGCCGCTGAGTCGAGCCAAGCACAGCCACAAATGCCAAACCTTAACGTCACCATGGAAGAATTCACCGGGTCAAGCCAAGCACAGCCGCAAATGCCAATCCCAGACATCTCCATGGAAGAAGCCGCGGGGTCGAGCGAAGCACAGCTGCAAGCACCACAACCACACGTTGCCATGGAGGAGGAGGAAGACGAATCTAAGTACCCATATTACTGCGAGGAAAATAAGGATGACTACTACAAAGGCAGCAGCAACGAATCAGTCAATGATGAGGAAGAGGAAGACGAGTTAGATGACGAACTAGAAAAAAAACGAGTCTCGAGGACAATGCCAATGCCAAGCCTATGACATCCTGCAGTGAGGAGTAAGAAACAACGGCAGAGAGTTCTACACGACCACCAACCTGAACCTTGCTCACTATGCCCATGGTAATGCCAGGTTATTCGACACTGCAATCATCTGAAGGGTCGCCCATATATGACCCCGGTTGGTCGATCCTACTATGTCGCCCCACACCAGCAAAGGAAGACCCCACGTCCAGTATCTCTTCAGAACAAGAGGTCTCGAGCAGTAAACTACACTCCACAATTAATTCCTGATATCGCAAGCTGATGCTCAAAGCCAAAGTCGCAACATCCTCACCGCTGCCACCCATGAGACGATCCAAAAGAGGACTCGTACCCATTGCAGCTGAGAAACATCTTTCAAGTACATTCAAAAGTCATTTTAGCGAACCCGAGTAAGTAATCTGCATCGTTTCGTCGGAGGGGGAGGAGGACGACGAAAGCGCAACCACAACGACAGCCCACGTAGTAGAGCTACCACCACCACCCCAATCACTACCACCATCACTGAAATCGGGTAATCTGAAAGCCCTCAAACGACGTTGGCGAGTCGTACGCTACGACAAGATCTACAGTAGTGAAATGTTTCCAGTAATACCGCAATCGCCGATGTTCCCCAAGCCACCTCCCTGCCAAAACAAAAAGAGTATTGCCGCTACAAAGTGGCTACCTTAAGAAGATGCAATGTGCCAGGATAACCCAATATATCAGTCGCCATTTCAGCCAACAATCTCAGCCAAGTGTTCCACCAGTAGAACCCCCAGAGGATCCGAGCACGGGACGGTTGCAGCTAGAGGAGATGTGCTCAAAGGTATAAGTCACTCAGGAGCCAGTCAGCATCTTCCTCATCAACGTCGCCAATTCAGTCATCGCAAATCCAAAGAGAAGAAGCAGAGACTACTTCCAACTCTAGCCAGGAGCCAGCTGCCGAGGTGACACAATCAACGGCTGTCTTGCCGCAAGTCCCTCAGCCAAGGGAACTAGCAGAGGCCTCTTCCAGCTTCAACTAAAGCCAAGAGCCAGCAGTAACGACCTTCACGCAAGCCTGCCAAACGTCGCCGAAATGGAACCAAACAAAACCTACTACCATGTGGGAACCATTGACGAAAGCCAAGTTTCTGGCTTTCTTCGGAATACTGATCATCATGGGTACAACGACCTGCCAGAGATGGGACAATCATATCAAAAACCAAAACTGGTAAAAGGGGCTGCCAAGTTCCGAATGGTTCGGCCCTCAAAGGAGTGATATCAACACACCAAAACATTTGCCAAGTTAATTGCACCGCTTAATAATTTAAAGGTTAAATGATAACTAGAACATTGCTACTTTCGGTAGCAATGTTTAATTTTTATTTAACGTCCAAAGTATTATTCGGTGCGATTAGGTTGGCGAATGTTTTGGTGTGTTGAAATCACTGCTTTGAAAGGCCGAACCATTCAAAACTTGGCGGCCACATTTACCAGTTTGGGTTTTTGATATGATATCACTATTTTTTTTTAAATTATGTATTGACTCAACTCCACTACCGTGCAGATGTGTAATATAAAGTGCCACGTCAACAAGAAATTGGTTTTCATCAATTTGCTCTTACCTTTTGCCTATAGGCTGAACCATTCTCAACTAAGTCACCTCTTTATAGATTTTTGGTTTGGTTTTAATTTTATTGTGAATTGTTTTATTTAGTTAGTTTTGGTGTGTTGATATCACTCCTTTGAAGGGCTGAACCACTCTCAACTTGGTGGCTTCTTTACCAGTTTTGGGATTTGTTTTTTTTTCTTTGATTTTACAGTTGGTTTTATTTTTTCGTAAATTGGACGTGAATACAATTTCTTTGCAACGTTGTTTAGATTTATCGTGATACACTAGTCTGTGCCTAGGCATGCACCTCAGTATACACGTTCTCATTGTCCGAACTTTGGCCGTGCAATGAGAGACGATGCCGACAATACTAACAATGGTTATAACAATATTTTCAGACTTACGCACCCTCCCATGTCATCCTTGTTACGCCCCAGGCTCCAAACCATAACAAGGTACGTGGTTTGTATTGTACTGCACCCATTCTTCCAATTTCATAGCTGGAAGCCTTCCCGTTATCTTGGTATCGATGAATAATCACCCTATGGGATTTAACATGGGGATGAGCGACTTGGCTAGCTAGCTACATAGTTAGTAGTAACACATTTACAACGTTATTGGGGGTTAGATTTTGAATTGAGAGCTGCTAAGCTGTCATTCCTACACGAGTTAATTTTTGTCAGGTGGGCTCTCGATTTCAACACAATTTAATCTTTTGTACCACATTATTATTTTTCCCAAAGTACCTGAAATGTGCCCAACTATGCTTCAAGATATAAGACACCGACGCTATGGCGTCGCGCTACAATGGTTTACAACCTCGACAATTGAATTGATGTGATGTCTGTTGTGATGTTTGTAGCCTAACTTGGAGCGACAAACTTGCGTGTGTCTAGATATTGGTCCACGTCCCCAGACCTAGGAAACTACTCTATCATATTAACCATGACCAGAACATGGTTCTACCAAATTTGGAACAACTTTCTGCTGTCAGAAGATCCGTCCTTTGTTGGTACCGATCCCCAGACTGCCTCACCCACGACCAGAAAGCCATCGAAGAGCGGAAGGCCAACTAGGACTTGGACACAATAATGAAGGTGAGACCGATGATAGAGGCCATCAATGAGGTATTCCCAAGATCAGGAACTCCGGATCGGTAATCTGCATAGATGAGTCCATGGCTGCTTAAACCAGAAAATCCAAAATCAAGGTATACCAACCCAAGAAGCCCATAAAGGTAGGCTTCAAACACTTCACTCTCTGCGACCCATTAAACGATTACATGCTCAAGAATAAGGTGCTCATTGGAAAAAAACGCCACATCAACCTTGCCCAAGACACCACCAAGGAACTCGGGAACAATAAGATGGCCCACATAACGATCTACACTGTGCGCTACTACCTCAACCCGGTTATGCAATCGTCAGCGACAACCGCTTCACTTCGGCGCTGCTGTTTCAGGTCCTGTACGCCAAGCTGGGAACTTTTGCATGTGGAAGCATACGTTCCAATGCTGCCAGAATGCCATACGAGTTCACGGAGGAGTTACGCAAATTCAAGAAGGAGCATGAACGCGATGACAGTATCCTGCGTCAGAGCGGCCGACTACTGCTTATCATCTCGTGCAACACCAAGGCCGTCCCTGTACTTAGCACTGCTGTGGATCCGTTTGGTGGAAAATGTACCATCGGACAACTAATTGGGGACCAGAAACAACTAGTCGCTTGCTCACTGGCAGCCACCACTTACATGGAGTGCATGAGAGCGTGGATTTGGCCATTTACCTCATCTCTACGTCGGCAGAAGGTCTAGAAAATGACACCGCTACCTCTTCCAAAAACTCAACCAGATTCTCGTCAATGCCAAGCTCAACATGGCCATGGTCTGTGGCCTCGAAAAGGACGGCAAATGTGTCTAGCTGTCTTACCGATGATCGCTCGCCAACAAACTCATCAATTGAGTACGCAAGGCACGCCCCATAAGACTTCCAGCCATCATGGATTCCAGTCATCACCACGAAATAACTACTAGGAGCCGTAGATACCAGGTTTGCAAGAAGTACAGACAGGAATGGAACGAGACCATCTGGTGGTTTGCCACTTGTCGCACAAACGTGTGCACAGACGACAGCTGCGAAAGAAGGCATGCTGGACGAACTTGCTGGGAGCTGCATCAAGATCGTCTCAATCTTAACTTTAAGGAAGAATTTTAATTAAACTTACTCGCCTTGTACAGCTAGCGCTGAATAAACATTGTAGCCTTTAGCTTTAACCAGAATTATGTTCTCACTTTGCTAACTGTGAATTATTTTTCAGGAAAAGCCCCTAACCTCACTGTCAGTAATATTGCTAATTTGTTATTTTCACGCTCTGAAGTGTTCAAAAGTAATCACAATGTGAAAGCTAAGAGAGCATTTGCACGACCCCTTCAGTTTTGCGAACCCCCAAAATGCTGCAAATTCGTCATTTTCACGCTTCGAAGCGATCAAAAGCATTTTAAAGTCAACACAATGTGAAAGCTCAAAGAGCGTTTGCCCCCTTCAAATTCAGCAAATTCGTCCTTTTCATGCTACGAAGCCCAAAGAGCATTTGCACGACCCCCCCCACCCCCCAATTTTGTTCTTCCCCCAGAATATTGTTAATTCGTCATTTTCACGCTCTGAATCGTTAGTGAGTGAACACAGTGAGAACGCTCATAAAGCATTTGTAAGAGTGACCCCCCGATTTGGGTCCTCCATAAAATTGCTATTTCGTCATTTTCATGCTCTGAAGCTTTTGAGAGTTTCTCACAATGTGAAAACTCAAAAAGCATTTGCACTACCGCTCGGATGACATCACGTGACCTTTGCACTTGGAGGTGGACACATTTAGGTAGCAAAAGGACATTTTTAGGTTACAAAAGGACACGACGTAGCAAAAGGACACATTTTAGTAACAAAAGGCCCTACACCATGAATGATCTTGACGCACTTTGACCTCTACCCGGTGACCCGGTGCCACCATCTTGGAAAATGGCCGCTGGTTACCTGGGCACCGCCATCTTGGAAAATGTCGGCACTTTCATGGAAACTGCCATCTTGGATGACGTCAGGGAGGTAGCAAAAGGACTCAAAAAGGTATCAAAAAGCACTTTCCCACCATCCTCCAGATTGATGAAAAGGCTGCAGCCATATTGGATGACGTCATATTACGGTTTTCATGGGTGCCATCATTTTGGATGACGGCATGGGTGTGCGTGTCTGTCCTCATATTACACTTTACCAGTATTCGTCTTGGCTTCAGGGACTCGCCCCCAGTTCGAAACCACGATGAATGCTAGGTCTTGCGTAACGACGGGGTGTGGGGTTTTCTTTGGGTGGGACTTCAGCCAAATTCTTTGGGTATTGCAATGTTAACCGTCTCCATTTGGGGGTAGTGAGAAAAGGTTAGAAAAACCAAGCCCTGATTTATTGCGGGGTCAGGCACCACTTGGTTTTCAGGACTTACCTAAATTCTCTGGGTATTGTGACTTGGGTAAAAAAAAAAATCCACTATTGCCAGTCGTCCAGTAAGAGTCACCACTTAATTATGGACTTAGCCAAATGTTCTGGGTATTGAAAAACGTGGCTCGTATGCGGGTCTCTTTCGATTCAGGGATGGTCGAGACCAAGTTCATCCATCAGTCTCAAGTCTCATTTTTGGAATTTGCCCCATGCTTAAGTAAGCGTCATCCTGTCAGTCAGTAATTAAGTAGTGGTCTCTCTCACCACCACACCAGTCATGGCCCACAGTCATCGATCCCCTAACCTTCGAGACCAGAGGAAAATGCAGACCTCGGCTGGGTCACTACACTGTCTAACCTTCCAATCTTGATGGAACTCTTCAAACACAGAACACGACCTTTCCAATGTTCAACACCTAGCCACCTCATCAGACAGCTAATTCATGAATGTCCTGTCAGACAATCACTCTAGTCTAGCACTGGCAACGATCTAAACGACTGTTCTTCAACAAGTTCCTACCAGTCTTTGCTGCCAGTCCAATGGCTTAGCTCCAGTTCAGAATGGGGTGCCATGCGTCACCGAAACGAAGCCACTACTCCAACTGCTCCGACCAGCTCCAAGAGACTGCTGCCACTACCTCTGCGAGCTTAAAGGGCTCACCGCCAATATCACCGCTAGGTCCAACAGCGCTCCGGAGATCAGCAGCAGGTTGAACCCAAAGCTCACCGCCAAAGCGTTGCCACCAGTCCAATTAGCTCAAACAGCTTAGAACCTTCCAAACCTGAAGGCGAGGTTACGCTGCTCATCGCAAAGTTTTTGCAGCTGGTCCAACGGCTCAATCGCAGTTCAGGAAGCGTACCACTCATCACCAAAGCGTCACTACTAACCCTACTACTGTGACTATCTCAGAGACAGCACAATCTCAAGGGGAATGAAGGCTCGCCACCAAGTCTTTGTTACTTGGTCCAACAGCTCAACCCAGTTTAGAAAGGCGTACCGATCTCCATCAAGCAAACCCATTAGTCCAAGCAGCTCCAACGTAGTTTAGCACATCGAGCCGAATGTCGTGGAATACACTGCTCATCATCAGTTTCACAATTTGGTCTAGGGCAGCTTAAGAGTGAGGGTCCGCTGGCAAGACCCACCAACAAAGCCACTAGTCCAAACAGCTTGACCAGTTCGGAACAGTGTGCCCAAAGGACGAGAGTTCTCACCACTCGTCTCGCTTACTCGGTCCAACAGCCGGTTTAGAACGGTATACCGATCTCCACCAAAGCCACTAGTCCAAACAGCTCGACAAGCTTAAAATGAATGTCGTACCTAAAGACAAGGGATCCATCCTCAAAAGATATTGGGGGATCGTTGATCGAACTGCTTACATTCACACAAGTCTAGCAACTCGGTCCGTTGGCTTGACTACAGTTTAGATCGGGGATCTGCCAGCATAAAGGCAAGGAGGATCCATCACTCACCACCAGTCGCCACCAGTCCAAACGGCTCGACCAGCCTAGATCTCAGGATCACAGTGCTCGTCGGCCATGTCTTCGTTGCCACCGGTTTAATGGTTCAACTCCAGATCAGAATGGCAAATCCAAGCCTGAGGGCGAGGACCCACCAACTCATCACCGAAGTATCGCTACTAGTCCAACAGCCTCAACTAGCCTAGAACAAAGGACCCACATGCTGCACACATCAACCAACCAACCAATGCCGAGTTATGCCGTAGTCTCATTCCTCCCAAGCTGGATGATGATACACCGTCCAGGTTAGCCGCATCTTACACCTTATGGTTTTGCACCACTCAGGTTTAGTCACGAGAACTAATCCCTACGACTCGCAAAACATTGCCACCTGGTCGATAGTGTCACCTATGCACAGGACTGTACAAGACCAACACCAGCGAATAGCAACTCCACATCCAAGTCACAGTGACACCGAAGGGAATCGGGAATTTCTTTCTAGCAACAAGCCCGGTTTACTAACTGTTACCTTCCCACTGCATAACCAGTGCACCCAAGAGCTTCCCAAGAGTCACGGGACGATCAAAGACCTGACGGAGTAACGTAATCGGGAGGCCCTGGGCTTGCAGTTTCAAACGCTCACCAGACTTCTTCACCCCACAGCTAACACATCCCGAACTCAGAAACGCCCAGATGCACACAACAACTTTGGCATATCAGCACTTTCAAGCCCGAAGGAGTGGCATGCTGCTCATCACCAAGTCTTTGTTGCCAGTCCAACGGCTCAACTTCAGTTCGGAATGGCATACCACTCTTCACCACTGCGATGCCACTATTTCAACTGCTCCGACCAGCACAGAGACAGCACATCCCCAAGGGGAACGACTGCTAGCCATCCAGTCTTTGTTAATCGGTCCAACGGCTCAACTCGATTTAGAAAGGCGTACCGATCTCTACCAAGCAAAGCCACAAATCCTAACAGCGCCAATCTAGTTTAGAGCATCGAGCCTATAGGAGGCGACCTCGCCGCTCATAACCAGTCTGCAATTCGGTCCAGTTTGGCTTAAGAATATGGGTCTGCCGGCACGACCCACCACCAAACGTCTCACCACTAGTCCAAACAGCTCGACCAGTTCGGAATAGTGTAAAGGATCCATCCTCACAAAGGATCTATCCACCGGTTTAGAACGGGGATCTGCAAGCACAAAGACAAGGGGGACCCTCCACTCACCGCCAAAGCATCGCCACCAGTCCAAACGGCTTGACCAGCCTAGAGAGTCGTAGCAACAGTCCTCATTGCCAAGTATACGTCGCCACCGGTTCAATGGCAGAACTCCATATCAGAATGTCATCTACAAGCCCGAAGGCACCGACCCGACATATCATCAAAGCATCGCTACTAGTTCAACGTCTCCAACCAGCTTAGAACAAAGAACCTGCACACCGCACACTTCCACAAACCAACCAATGCCGAGTCATGTCTTGCTTTCATCCTGCCCATTCAAAACGTGACGCTGATATGCCGTATAGGTTTGACAGATCTTACACCTTAGGGTTTGTGCCACTCGGGGTTTAGTCACGAGAACTAATCACTGCGAGTCGCACGACATTTCCATCTGCCCTGGCCGAGAGCATCGCCAATGCACAGTTCGAAGCCGACACCAGCAAACACAATGATGACTACTCAATCCAAGTTACATCCAAGAGACATCGAATGGCATAGGGACTTTCAACTTTCTTGCCATAGGTCCGGTACATTACTAATTGCGTATCCACCATATAGCCAGTGCACCCAAAAAATTCAGGAGAATTACAGGACGATCAAAGGTCTGACGGAGCAACGTTATTGGCAGGCCCTGGGTTAACTCTCTCTTTCTCTCTCTGCAGAAGCCCGTATACTGCCGAGTGCGTACCCACCACATAGCCTGTGCACCCAAGAGTTTCCGGAGATTGACGGAACGATCAAAGACCTGACGGAGCAACATTATTGGCAGTCCCCGGCTCGCCACTCTCTCTTCCCTATTCTCGCCCTCTACATTGATGTGTCCCAGATACAGAACAGCACACAACCAACAGCAGCTTCGGCACATCACTGCCCAATAGCACAACACTGCCCAATAGCTTTCGCCAGATGGGGATTGATATGGCGGAACATCTTTAAACTTCGTTCGTGGACGAGCCACGAACTCTCAATGAGCACGACACTCGGCCGAAGTACCACGCCAAGACTCCCGAAGGGGATCAATCCAGTTTTGGACTTTGGAAAAGATCAAAGCGATGCTATTCCACCGTGGCCGTGCGGCGATCAATACAGCTTCACGTCGACCGCAGCTCATTGACAGAACACGGAGCAGAAAGCCCCGAGGGCCATCCACAGTAACGTCAGTCTAAGTACTCAACTAGTCTTCTATGGGCTGTAACGACGGGCACTGTTTGCAAAGGGAAGGAACTCATTCAGTGTGAAAAGCTGACTCACGCCTACTGAGAATTCCTGGTATACGGGAAAAATTACAGCCCTACATCACAACGCTAGCGTGTGTGCCGGCCCGGACATCTAAGGGCATCACAGACGTGTACTGGCCCTCTTTCTTGCGAGTTCAACGTCACCAATCCCTCTAAGAATCGATCATGGTTACTACCAAGTCTAGTTAAAGGCGAGAGTCACGCCAGTTTTCGTACGGAATTAACCGCCAGATTACGCCAACAGCTGTACGGCCATGCACCACCGTCCACTAAATCAAAATAGGTTCCCAATCTGTAAATCAGTCCAGTGTCTGGGCCGGGTGAGTTTTCCCTTGTTGAGTCGAAATAGACCGAAGGCTCCACTCCTTGTCGCACCTCTCCATCAATTCCTTTAAGTTTTAGCTTTGCAACCATACTTACCCCGGAACCCAAACACTTTGGTTTCCCAGAAGCTGCCTGCCGAGTCAGGTAACTTAGACGAATCGCTGGTCGGCATCGTTTTTGATTAGAACTAGGGCTGTATCTGATTAACTTCGAACCTCAAACTTTCGTTCTTGATTAATGAAAACATTCTTGGCAAATGCTTTCGCTTTAGTTCGTCCCACGGCGGACCAAGAATTTCACCTCTAATGCCTTGGTGTGGATGCCCCCGTCCATCCCTATTATTCATACCTCGGGTTTCGAAAACCCACGCAATAGAACCAAGGTCCTATTCCATTATTCCATTCTTGGTTATGCGGGCGTGTACTCACCTACTTAGAGCACTCAAATTTGTTCAAAGTTAAATTGTTACCAGCCTGCCATGCCAGTACGAGACCGGTTGTTGGCACAGTAGTCTGCTTGTGAGACTACGAGAACGGTTATCGTAACCAAAGGTCACCGGCTGCCTCGAAGCTGAGATCCTACTGCAAGCTTTTTTACCGCAACAATTTTATATATGCTATTGGAGCTGGAATTACCGCGGCTGCTGCCACCAGACTTACCTTCCAATATTTTTCCGACATATTTATGGTCGGTATAACTCCACTGAAGAGAAGGCGGATGGCCAAAGATATAGGAATTGGAATACATCTCGTAAGTATCTCCCCGTTCCGAAAGTCGGTAATTTACGTGCCTGCTGCATTCCTTAGATGTGGTAGCAGTTTCTCAGGCTCCCTCTCTGGAATTGAACCCCGAATCCCCGTTACCCATAAAAACCATGGTTGGCGCATAACCTACCACTGACAGTTAAGGCAGACATTTTACAGGTGCGTTGCCAGTGCTGAGACCATGCGATCTGCTCCAAGTTATCCCGAGTTACCAAATGTTAACGGATCCTTGCGGATCCGTATTGGTCTTGTTCTAATAAAAGTGCTCGTCCCTGAAGGTCGGAGCTGGTCGGCATGTATTACCTCTAGAAATACCACAGTTATCCAAGTAGGATGGTACGATCAAAGGAACTCTAACTTATTTAATTAGCTATAGCGGGTTTCAACTTAATGCGGCATGCACTTGGACACGCATGGCTTAATATTTGAGACAAGCATATGACTATTGGCAGGATCAACCAGGTAACAACCACCACGAGAGCAAGCTTACAGTAGGGCCAAGCTCTTTCGCCAGCACATCACCACACTCTTTCGCCGACAGCCGACACACCCCGAATTCTTAAGGAACACACGAGCCACATCTGATTTGACTTCTTCCTAGTACTCCAAACCCAAGACACAGAGGCACAAGGCAATCGTTAGGGTCATCCGCATACTCCAGCTCTAACACGGCTCAATATGCTACCCTTGCGTACCCGTCCATAGCCCAAAGACCAATGGAGCAAGATTACGGAGGGCCAAGCCGCTAACATTCAAACTCTTTCAGCAGCACATCACCAGTCTCTCGCCCACAGCTCATGCTTCCCGGACTCGAGGAACAGAGCCATAACTGATTTGCCTGCTGCTAAAGCACTCCAAATCCAAGACACAGAGGCACGAGGCATTCGAGTTAGGATCGTCCACTTACTCAAGCTTGAACACGGCTTAACATGCTACCCTTGCGTACCCGTCCATACCCCAAGACCAACGGGGCAAAATTGCGGCAGGGTCAAGCCGATAACATTCAAACTATTTCTGCAGCACATCACCAGTCTCTTTCACCCACAGCCAACACATCCCGAACTCGTAAATGCCCAGCCACAGCCGCTATGCCTGCCACTTAACAAGCTCAACAAAGGGCACGGAAGACACAAGGGGAAAGCAAGTCCACATACTCCGATTCGAACACGGCTCAACATGCTACCCTTACGTTCCTGTCCATATTCTGAAGACCAACTGAGCAAGCTTACAGTGGGCCAAGCTGCTAACGTTCAAACTCATTTCAGAAGCGTGTCACCAGATCCGTTCACCCACAGTCAACACATCCCAAGGAACTATAGAAAACAACAACCCTTCGCCCACCACTCTAGCATTCCAAATCCAAGACAGCGACATGCAAAGCAAGCAAATTAAGATCGTACACCTTCTCAAGCTCGAACACGGCCTAACATGCTACCCTTTTGTATCCTTCCACGGCCCGAAGACCAATGGAGCAAGCTTATGGCAGGGCCAAGCCGCTAGCTTTTAAACTCTCTCAGCCGGACTCACCAGACTCACATGCCCAAAGCCAACATCCCAAATTATAGAGTGCACGAGGGGCAGCCAGACTACTACGCAACTTAGTCCAGTCAACGACCATTTCTGAGCTCATCAGCTATCCCTAAGATGCTATACTTGCCTGCTCGCCACTCAGCCAGTGTTCCTAACTTATCCGTAGAATCATGGGACAATCAAAGGCTGATGGACCAAGATTATGGTAGGCCCAGACAAGGTGTCAGTGCTCGTCAACAGCACAAGATCAGTCTCTTAAATGCATTCGCTAGTGGTCTGTGTACAACACACTCAACCTGTAAGGCCGAAGCCAATGGATCAAAGGCCCTCCAAAGGGTCTATAGAACAAGAGCAGTGACTCACAATTGAGGTAACAGCATTGCTGCTTTCAAAATCGTCTGCAGCCCGATTGCAACCCTTGCCTACACGCCCACAGCCCGAAAACCGACTGAGCAATATTGGAAGGAGAAAAGATGCCTCAAAGCTCGTCAACAGCTACCACTCCTCGAAATGTCATACCTCTTGCACTCAAGTGATAACACCTTCCGGCGATGTCCCATAAAGATCAACAAAGCAGTAGGTAAGTCTCAAGCAACTTCTGAATAGCGTCCTTTCGTCTCACGCTCTTTTCAGTCACGAGGTTGGGTGGTGTCATGCTGAGCCCTTTTGTGGTTGCATATTTTGCTCCGGTTTTGCCACACCACTTCAGTAGTACACTGCTTTCCATTCAGCTTTCAAGCTCTATTTGCCCTCCTTACTTTCATTTATTTAGTTCATGCGGTCGCACGGTATGACAGAACCAAATCATCTTCCAGAACTCTCTCAATCCTATCACTTATGGGTTCAGGCACACTGAACCGAAGTGAGGTCGGGAACACGGCTGCATGCGACAAGCTCCCCTTCCCTAGTGCATGCCTTTGGAAAAATACTAGACACTGCTCTATGCTGTAATCAGCACCACAGCACATTTATCCCTCTTTGGTAGGGAAGAATACAATTTATATTAACCCCCGGGATTGCTATTGGGAATCCCAGGAGTTCCAGCAAGCAATAAATAAAAATACATGCTGCGTTTCCTCCAGAGAATTCATCGAGTACCAAAGTGTACGTGGAAGATGGAATTTAGGCAAACCGAGGGACTCCTTCCTTTAAAGTACCCGATCTGGCCTGCCTGCCTGCACCACCAGTTTTGTGCCCGAACCTTGTGAACAAGACGTAAACACAGACCAATGATGCTAGCCGACTTCGTGTGCCCTACCAAAGTAAACACACTCCGTCATCGTGGCAGCTAACCTGTTCTTCGTATCCCCAAACCACACGCAGAAGATGTACAGCACTCAGACCGCAGAAAGCAAGTCAGTAACCGTTGCCACCCCAGTACTGCTTTAGTTAGCACACCGAGGTGGTTAAGAGCAATTCGACGGGTCTGCACGTCTACACAACCCTCGGCTCTCGGCAGGTTTCTTGGCATGGGAGAATAGCGCATCCATTTGTTTTGAATGCACTAACCTGCTCTCCTCATTCTTACCATGAAGCCAAATGGCATTCCCTCACCCAACTTTTTTTCATTGTTCTCAATCTTTCGAGCAGGAACCTCTTCTCTCAATATATCGTTCAGTGTGTGTCTGAACCTTCATGGTGTTTTGGCATTGGGCTAAAATGGCATTTCTTCAACCATCTTTCCAACGCTCTGTATATCTCACCGAGCCTTTCACTCTCTCCTCCAGTGCGGGTCTAAACCTTCATGGTTGAAGTTGACTTAGGTTTGTTAGTATGTGGCTAAACTTGGAGTTGAGAAGTAGTCTTCCACCATCTCCGTTCGTGAGCGCGAATCATTTGGGTTACTTAGGGCTCCAGATCACAAAAACGTCGATCAAAAGAGTACGGTTTCGACGTGATCAGGGCTGTTATTTAATATTAAGACCGAGACAAAAACAATGTGGACTCCCAGTTTTACCCAAATAAGACCGCCAAGGACATGGCCAATATTCACAAACTCTGCTTTCATTTAGTGCACATCAAAGTCTTGTAACCAAGAAGTGACGATCTTTATCATTTCTGGGAAGACTAAACAAGTTGGGACCATTAATTCACTCGCTTCTCACTGAACGTTTCAGGAATCATCAAGTTTCACTTGTAGTTCAATCTATGTCTCGCTTATACCGCCTTTCATTTAGTGCACGTCAATAACATGTAACCACGAGGAGGCGGACCCTATCAGTGCTGGAAAGAACAGAAGGTGTCAGGATCTACCTACCAAACACAATGTGAAAATAAACCGAAAGCGCGAATGATAGGCATGACCCCGTTCAAGCTAATCAAAGCTCAGCGGTATTCTCACTTGCCGAAGGCTACATCACACAAAGGCCAGCAAACCAGACCTTTACCCGTTCTAGGTTCTTTCTCTGGCTCTGGCTTTCCTCTCTTTGCTGCTCAGCATGCAACCCTTGCCTACCCGTCCATGGCCCAATGACTGACGGAGCAAGAATATGGTAGTCTGGGCATCTGTATCTCCACCACCACTACCCGCCTCACCTCCGTCCTCTGCCACTTAGCATGTCACCGTACCTACCCAACCATGACACGAAGACCACCACCACTCACTCCGTTCATGTCCTCATACTTTGAATCATCGGGCACTCTCACTCATCAGACCCCACGTCTCCTCACCTCCATCCTGTCTCTTGCACAGCATGCTACCCTTGCCTACCCACCCATGGCCCGAAAATCGACTGAGCAAGATTGCAGTAGGGGTGGGGTGCTAACGTTCATGCCTTCATACTTTGAATCATCGAGCATTCTCACTCATCGCACCGCGTGTCAGTAACTGCCTTTTCCCAGCATCTGCCTAAAATATGGCACTCCATCTCAAAAATGCGAGTGGCCTCCTCATGCCTGGCTCGAGCATGGAGCCTTTCCATCCAACATGCCTTTAGCTAAAATGCTACCTGCCGCCTTCTTTTCCCAGCATCTGCCCAAAATCTGGCACTCTTCCAGCCAAGGACGCATATATTCAGCCTTATAAGCCCATCGATACCACAAGGTTAGGTATTTATTATATATGTTGTGGTTTTAAATCCACAGAACTTGCCCTCCTATATAAGATTTGGACTCCTACATCACATTGCTGACGCAGAAGAGGCCTTTTCCAAACAGCACTATCCAAGCGATACAGTTGTTTCTCACCACAACATGGCGCGGAAGCAACATTCTCAAAGAACTCATTTGTAAAACTAAGCCCATATGCAATAACAAAACGCATACTGACTCAACATAACGTACCCTGATAAACCAGAAGTGGAACATACTAGTTTACATAAGGGAAGTAAACTATTAATTAATAGAGCATCCAATAAGTCACAAACGTAAAAGAGGAAATTAAAAAAGAAAACGATTGTGAAGATAGAAACCAGCGCAGCCGACACACCAAATTATGGTCCCTATGCAACTTCAGAACACAATTAAACACTGAACAAATAACAAAAAACATTACATCAACACATATTGTTCCTTCCTCCGACTAACCGTTAACTTCACAAGGGGAAAGAAAACTCGTTTTTGGTCGCACAAAGGATACATTTGTTAAGACAATTAAAAGGTAATAAACATTTACCCGTCTTGATCCGTCACTTGAGTGACCAGCATCTTGGGTTGAACACGTAGTAATTCACGGAGAAAGTTTGTAACACAAAGGATTTAGGTTAGGTAAATCTTCAGGTCGTGTAGTACTTAGGGGTTGGTTATCAGAGGTCTAGGGTCATATTGATAGAAACGAAACACTAACCATTTTGGTGCTTGACTGTCCACAACTTCACCAAATTTTTGCATATATGACCCGAGTTATAGCAGAAAGATCAGAATTGAAATCTTTCGTTTGAAACATAATTATGCCGATTGGACCACGTAAAACGTTTGATGAAGTAGGTTGCTTTACTAGGACAACTTTACTGGTTCTACCATTAATGTGGTGTCATTAGTATTTTACTACTAATGCAAAGATTTAATATGACTCCGTTAGCACAGTGGATGGAAGATGTTGTTTTCCCATACACGGTCGACGATTATGGTTCTCGACATTACAGGCCCACATTACCCACAATACGGTGACGGGAATACTATGGGACGTGAGACGGCAATCTAAATACTGTCAACTGTGCAGAGGCCAAGGATTGCCTAGAAAAACAGACAACCCATACAATACGTTTTTTGGCAAACAAGTCTTCTCTGCTTTATTCTGATACACTGGGGTTAACAAAACCAGTTTGTGTTAGGACGAAATTAGGTTGAAAAAATTATGTAACATGACGTGGGATAAATCCATGGATAGGTGACACAAGAGTCCTAACGTTAGTTGCAACTATGATTGTGGGGAACAATACTTGAAACTGGATTTGGATACGTTTCCTGACTCAAAATGATGATACTGTTTACGACAGTGCATAGTTATTATTGGGAATAAACTAACGAGGAGCTGATCGTTTTGTACAGAGTTAGAACCTAAAGGATCGTGATTTAACTTCATGGAACAGAAAATTGCGGCCATGGTGCATAGGCCGCTAGGGAGGAGGCAACCATTACGCATCTCATCAATTTACAGAGAAGGAAGGGAACTGACGTTCAAATTAGGTTAAAATATACAACAATGGCAAAGTCGCAAAGTACAGTCCAGCAACAATCGATTTAACAATGTACAACACAATGGTTGTCTGGCCAACTCATGCAATTAAGTAATAAGACATACCTTGGGACTGGTAATTCACCTCACCTAAACGATTACAAACTGCAGACTAAGGCAAATAAAAGCTGTAGGAGGGAAACGTAATGAACAAATTACAAAACCTCCCAAAGAATCTGCCTGTAAATTTTAGTGTCTAACAGGCCATATAGATAGGCACATTTAATGTCTATATGCAGATCTTGCCAATTAAGTAATGATACCAGCAATAAAGAGAAAATTCTTATAAAAACAAAATTCACTACTGGACTGAAAACCTAATAATAATCAATACCACATGTTTGATGGAATCCGTGAGCTACCAGGTGTGATTGAAACTTCTTAATAGCTCCACTGGTATCTTTCTACACCCATTTGCATCCTGCAACTTTAGTACCTTTAGGAGCAGAAATTTCCTCATAGACCTTTCTCCTTTGAAAGGACTCAACTTCATCTTTCATGGATTGCATCACATACACTACCATTACTAGGTAAATCACCATCAGAGTCACAGTCACTCGGACACTCATGACTACTACAAGATGGATGGACCACATCTGTCATTTGATGAAAGCGAAAGTCTAAACCAGTCACGTACATGTATTTATTTTAAGCACAAAACCGTTTTACATCATTTGCACTTCTCACATTTCGTGCCCTCCAGGTTTCAAAAAAATCGTAAATTTTTCCTGCAGTTTTTATCGCTTTCGAACTACTTGTTCCCTGCTCCAATGCGTAAAGTCAATGCATTGGTGTTGGCTTGCCACTTCTTGCACTGTGAGTTACCCTTTTCTGTAATGACTCATCTGCCAGCTTCAGCTATGCCCCTCTCCACTTAAGTAAATTGTTTGGGATTCGGTAGCAGGCCTAGAGCTTTTTTCTTGAGCCCCAGGACTATCACTATTTGCATCAGACTCAGAATCGTCACCATCCTAATCTTGTTCATACCTGAATTTAGACATCTCATGTTCTTGGATGTCCTGGAAGGAAATGTCGTTAGAAAACTGATTTCTGTTGCACCAAAGCATACTCTCAACAATATTTACATGTTTCGTTTCTGTAACTGTATTACATTGTGGGTTTCAAAGACGATAACCGTTAGTTCCCACAGCGTGATCGATGAGCACTCTCTCCCATGCCTTAACATCTAATTTGTCCCTTCAAAGTTTCTCCAGGAGCACGAAGGTGTCTAAGGGAAATGCCTCAATCATAAAGAATTACAGAAGGAATCCTGAAACTTAGCTTAGAATTTGCGTACTTTTTTTAATACGTGAAAGTACACACTAATTCAGCCCATAAGTAACGGGGCAGCTTTGTCTCAAGAAATATGGAACGTATTCCCCCAGAACGTACCTATTATAATTTTTGGCTGCACCATTCATATCTGGCGAGCATGCATTCGTACTCTGGTACCAAATACCTAATCCACTTAAGTATGTACAGAATTCCCAAGAACAAAATTCCATACCATTATCTGTTCTTATATCAACTATTCTTCGTCTACGCTGTCTCTCTACTCTGACTTGATAATTTACGAAAGTTTTGAAAACCTCACTATTACGTGCTAAGGGGAAAACGCATGCATACCGAGGGAAATCATCCACGATTGGCAGCATACAGCATGCAAATTTAGCATCTGTGGTGTTTCCAATAAAGCCAATCAACGTGTAAAGCCTAAAAAGTGCACACAACATATATAAAAAATGTGCTCGACGTTTCGAGTCAGCTCCAACTCATTTTCAAGAGCAAATAAAAAAAATATAAAATTTAAAACATTTTCAAAGTCAATAAAAAGGAGGAAACCACAAGTCCATTTCGACTAGGCAGAACTGGTCTGGACAGAGTCAAAGTCAGAATAAAAAATATAGCAATAAAATGAAGGGATGTCGAATGTGCAGTAGGCTAGCACTGGCAAAGTCGAAGTGAGGGATGACGTGCTGTACTGGCTTTTATATGGCAATACTGAGATGTACCTGGTGGCAAAATAACGAAACTAATTTTTGTAGGAGATCTATGTATTCTTTATATTTATTGAGGTTAGGCAGTATATGGTTATGAACTGATGGATAGTGGAGGTCAATAAAGCCTTGCATACGAGTTTCTACATTAAGGCAAATAATAGCATATATATGCACCCACAGTTTTTTTAGTAATAGTTCCCCATACATCTAGATGAAACAGTCTCTAGAGGTCTTTTGCTATGAATTTATCTATCCCTTTAAAAATCGCCCCAGTAGACTTGGTGAGGTTGCAAATATCAGACTGGGTAGGTTTAGTCCTAACCCTTACCTGTATACCATATACATCTTTTAAATTCTGTTGGTTGTACAAACCTTTCAGGTGTTGGTGGGCAAACCATTATAGAAATTGCATTTGAAGGAATTTCCTTACAAACCTTTTCAGTAGACTTAGCAACATAAGAAGTATTAATGCCATCAGTACTAATCTTCCTATATTTTAACTCATAATTCGCCTTCTCGGTCTTAGGATTAGTTGTCATGTTGCACGCATTCACTTTTCTTTCCACGACATTGCAAACTTGATACAACTTATTGGTTAAACTCTTACTATAAAGTAAACACTGTCGTTCACTTGTTAAGTAAATGCTAAATGATATTGTGATTGATCAATACTACTGACACTTATTAGGTTCTTGCAAATTGTTGGGATGAACAACACATCTTTTAAATTTATAGTACTCACGAATGTGACTACTCGTATTTTTATAGTCACATTTCTAATTCACACTATATTTGAAGCACCTTCTCCTAAACTAACTTTTTTGTTGTGTACAAGGGTAAGGTAAAAAATTTTCGTATGGTAAGAAATGGTGAGTCGCACCAAAATATAAATACCACTTGTAATCACTGTTTTCAATACCACTTAATATCTTACCAGTTGGGAATCATAATTATCACCTAATAACTCATAGGACTCCACGTTGTATACTCCAGCATAGAAACTCCCAAACCTCTGGTTTTGACTGCTTTTCCCTCCTCTACCACGTTCTCGGCTCAATTTTAGACCCGCGTGATGTACTTGTGGTGATGAAGTCAGGCTAGACCTAGCACTTGGAGGATGATGGGGCAGGCTCTAACAAAATGACCGCCTTGGCCACAATTAAAGCAAACCTTGCTTGTAGACGGCAGCTATCGATTGGATAGCTGTGGTCTGCCTCTCGCTAAAGTCCACATTTTCTGAGACATGGCGAATGCCTTAGCCATTTCCGTGTCGTCGGATGACAGCACGTTAGACGCTGCAAGCAGAGGAACGTTTCATCTTCAACATAGAATATTTTGCTAATAATAATTGTTTTCTTACTTTCGCTGGGGGAAATTTGCATCATCCCAATGGTATAATTGTTGAACAGTATACTCGTAGTGTGCAGATAATTTGTCAAGGTATTGAAAAGAAATTACCTTATCAGTTCTAGGTGTCTAAATATTTAACCCCTCAGCATTCTTGTCGAACGTGGCAAAAAATAATGCCATACGCTCATCTCGGTCTAGGTGCAAATTCAAAAACTCTCGCTGAAGACGAGCCTCTGTAGCTCTGGAAACTGGTTCAAATATTGTTTTTAGCATATTCTGTTCAGATTTTGAATCTGTGATGTTTCCAATAACATCTTGCAAACGAGTTTCTACATTAAGGCAAGCTTTCCTATATGTGCAGTGTTCATTTTCTTTCTCAGTGGCAGTGGCTGATAATGAAGGGTTCGTGCAATCTACAAATGGCCGAAGTCCTTTTTCTTGCAACAAAAACTGTTAGTTATTTCTCCACGATTCGTAATTATCAGTGGAAAATTTAGGACTTCCAATTGACCCACTGTCACTAACCATGTCTGGAGTTAAGGCTTTCTCCACATACAGCAGTACATACAATAATAACACAAAACTATGGTACGTAAAGGATCATTCCCCTATTCGGTATTACCAGAATCCGTACACTTCTTTGTAGTCTACTGTAGTACCAGATCACACATACTCCTCTCTAATGCATGAAATATGCCCGAATTCAGTTTATTTATATTGTGTGAACACACACTTCCCTGCTAATATATGAATGAGGCCTGTTGATAACCAAGAATGGATGTATGATGCATCCTATAACAAAATGTCAACAAATTCATAATTAGGCCTATTAATAACCTCGAATGGCTGTACTTATATTCCAGCAAATTATCTAAAATGTCTTAATTAAGCCAATTAATAAGCTGTTGAATTTCCTATAAACGTTGGCAAGGAAAATAATACTCATGTTTACGCCTGAATTGTCAATAATTAGCACATTATTTGCATATATTAGCATAAATATTTGAGAATGTCTTATCTGTATTTATAAGTAATAGATAAAAGAACAATACCAGTTGTGTGACAATTCCCTGATGCAATGAAGCTGCAGCTTCACTAGAAATACATGAACCTGTTTGTGTTGCCATTCTGTGGAACTGGTACCACTCTCTGCTACCATGTTGAGAAATGAACAGCAGTCTTGCTTTTACCGTAATGCCTCCAGGGTAAATAATGCTGAAGACATTCTCAATTAATAGAAGAAATATTTATTCTTCCTACTTGCAAAAGCATAAATTAGACTACATAAATAAGAGGTCTGTCCTCTTTGACAAACACAACAGGAGTGAGCAACATTGTCTGCACATCAAAACAAGAAAACATCAAACAGAAAGTTTGCCCCTAGAGTGCAAAATTCATCAAACAAGAATTACCAGGAGAGATTAATCTAGACTATGTATCTGCTATGGTTAATTGCAAACAAACCAGCTATTGATATTTTATAAAGTTCTGCACGTATACATTTAACTACAGTATATTATTTTAACAGAAACTATTTACATGAAAGCAAATAACCAACATATGTGTTTATTATCAGCAGATGAGTGTATACCGATTAATATAGAAACCATCAATGGAAGAAAGGTGCTTTTCACGGCTATCGATGTTGCCACTCGGCAGCTTTTCTGTCACATCCTAAAACAGAAGGCACGGGTGTTTGATGTCTAAATATCGGAAATAAAACGTAGGCAACCCGAGACAGGTCATATCCTCTAGATACTCCTTACGGATGGGACCAAAAGGTATAAAAATTTAATACTTCAAGCTTTCTTCTACAAAATGTAACGGTTCAGTGCATCACAATCCCCAGAATACCGTAACGCAACTTGATATCGCAGAGGAGCAATCTTTGCGTAAAGGTGATAGGAAGATTATTGTTGGAGGACGCTGAACTTCCCGAGTGATTTTGGGGGACGTGTGCCTAAAAGTGGGACTTCTCCATAATAGCCTTAGCACTACTCTTCTTGAATGCGAAATTTCACCATATCAAGCATGGTGTGGGAAGATACGACACATGACAAAATTAAAATGTTTTGGCCGTCTGGCTTATATGCATGTATACTCTCTTTTACGAGAGGAAGAGTTTGGACCCATGACTTTTGCTAGGATATTCATTGTTTATAAAAGGATATAAAATATTTATAAAGGATATACAGGGTGTTCGGAAATTGGTGTCAAATATTTTGAGGGTCCGCTGTGTGATCAAAGATAAGAAGAAAAAGTCCTATAAACATGGGTCCGGAAATGCACCAGTCTTTAGTTACAGCCCCCCCCCCCCAGGTTTGGGGTAAACAGTTCTTAAATACCTTGTAATGATTCACCGTTTCCATTCCAAACTCAGGATATGTGCCATATCATACCTGGTATTTCAGTACTTCATAATACAGCATTGGGTCGCACAACTTATCAGAGGAAGAGGTAATTTTCTTATGGGGGGGGATCAAACGTGGGGGAAGAGAGGAGTAACTGCTTTGGTCTTGTACTTTAAGGAAAAAAATTGTAGAAAAAACACATCGTGTGATTGAAAACAATCGAAAGTAGTACAGCACTTTCTTTCATTACGTGTAAAGACCAAGTAGGTTACATCGTTTTCCAAGTTTGTGCCCCTCCCCCCTCCAAAAAAAAACAACTACTGTACGTACATCTCTGTGGAGAGCACCAAACATTATCAATCGGGTATCCTCGCCATTAAAAGTGAGGGATTTAATGTGTTTGTTTTCTACTCTTCAAGCAAAGAAGCTTAAAACGTAAAAGTGGGGGAATCCTTAGAATTCGGATGATCACTTGTTTCATTGGCCGAAGCGGCGAGAACAACATTACTGTACTCAACCCACACATTTGAATTTGGTTGCTTATTTGTTTGTTTGTTTGTTGCCTTTGTCTAACACTCCAGCTTCCACAAAAATCATCGCATAAACTTGGTTTTGATTTGGAGGTAAATCTCCACCTCAGATTCTTTGTAGTTTTAAGTGACAAAAATCCTTGAAAACCCAACTTCTAAAAAACAATAACTTAGAAGTCTTAAAAGTTACATTACAGCGGGCAAGCTCTGCCATTCATTAGTTGCTATCCCCCTGTTACGATCTCCCTTCCAGAATGTAATAACATTTATTGACAAAAACAACAACGTTTGTGATGCGAAAAAGTACTGTAATCACAAATTCAAATTGAACATTCGCATATCTGTACAAGGTGACCTTGAACACCATTTGGAGAGTCCACATTTCGGGGTTGACAGACGACTTCTTGTTAATACAGGGGTTTGTTAAATCACTTGATGACTTAAATCTAAAGGTGACATTGTCATCCTTTGTTCACGTTTACTGTTCGGTAGTTCTCTTCCCTAAGTATGGAGTATCCAGACATCGAACTGGCAGACATGCACTACATGTATGGTCTTGCAGATGGAAATGCATTGGAAGCACGACGTCTCTACACTCAAAGGTATCCAGACAGGAATTTGCCATGTGCTAGAACGTTCAGTCGTATCCACCAGCGCTTACGGGAAACAGGCTCATTTGGGAGACGGACATCGGATGCTGGAAGACCCAGAACTGTGCGAACTGTTGGCTTGGAAGACAGAGTTCTCCAGCACATAGCAGAAAATCCATCGGATAGCACACGACGCATTGCACGCAGAGAGGGTGTCAGTAATTCGACGATTTGGGACATTTTGCATCATAACCTGCTATACCCCTACCATTTGCAACTTGTCCAAGGTCTTGGCGAGGCCGACCTTCCACCACGACGAGCGTTCTGTGTGCGACTGAATCATGAATGTGGAGCAGACGCTCATTTCCTGCCGTCTATCCTGTTTACAGATGAGGCTGGCTTCACACGTGATGGCATATTCAACTATCACAACAACCATCTTTGGGACCATGCAAATCTGCACGAGGTACAACAATCTAGACATCAACAACAATTTAGTCTAAACGTTTGGGCTGGAATTGTTGGCGATCATTTGGTAGGGCCTTTTTTTCTACCTCGACACCTAAATGGAGAAACCTACCTCCATTTCCTCCAGTACGAATTTGCCCGGTGCCAAGTCGAATTTCTCCTCCCAAGCCCGGAATTCAAGATGGCGTCCAAAAATGGCGACCCCAAAACTTATTTTTGCTTCTACCGCCTAAACCAATCATTCGATCGAAAAGAAAGTGGTTACCAATTGTATTCAGAATAAAATTTCCTTCAGGAAAATTTCTATGCATATTTTTTTGTAAAATTAATCCTTCTTGCCGAAGTTCGTCATTTAAAGTTCTATTAGGCCATTGTATGCTATAGAAACAACAGCGCACATGTGTATTATAATTCCTGACTTTAAACAGCTGCAATGTTAGTTCTAATTAAGAACCACTAACATAATTGGGCTTAAATGATAGGTGAAGATGTATATTTTGCAGCAAGGGTAATTTTAACGATTTATTTTAATTAGAATCTAAGCTACGACAGTTTATCTACATTTTAGCTCTTTGATTTTTGGGTCGTTTTATGATAAGTTGAATCTATAAACTGGTGCAGTAGTCGTTCTAAATTAAATAAATGAATGTAATTAGGCTTAAATGAAAGATAAAGATGTGTATGTTTTAAAAAAGGTAATTAAACCGATTATTTTAATTAGGCGATAAGTTGCGGCAGTTTATCTACGATGTAGCGCTTTGATTTTTGTATCGTATTACGATAAGTTCCATCTTTAAACTAGTGTAGTAGTCGTTATAAATTAGATAAATGGATGTAATTAGACTTAAATGAAAGATAAAGATGTATATTTTTCCAACAAAGGTAATTAAAACTATTTAGTTTTATTAGAAGCTAAGCTATTACAGTTTTTCTGCATTGTAGTGCTTTGATGTTTGGGTCGTTTTACGATAAGTTTCATCTTGAAAGTGGTTCAGTAGTCGTGCTGAATTAGATAAATGAATGTAATTAGGCTTAAATGAAAGATGAAAATGTATATTTTCTAACAAGGGTAATTAAAACTATTTATTTTCATTAGGAGCTAAGCTACGATAATTTTTCCACAGTATGGTGATAGGCTTTTACGATAAGGTTTTACGATAAGGTCCATCTTATACCAGTGGAGTAGTCGTTTTAAATTAGATAAATAGATGTAATTAAGCTTAAGTAAAAGGTGAATATGTATATTTTCTAACATGGGTAATTAAAACGATTTACTTTAATAACAAGTTAAGCTACGGCAGTTTATCTACGATGTAGCGGTTTGATTTTTTTATAACTTTGCGATAAGTTCCATCTTCAAATTGGTGTAATAGTGGTTCTAAATCAGATAAATAGATGTAATTAAGCTTAAATGAATGATGAAGATGTATCTTTTCCAACAAGGGTATTTAAGACTACCTTTTTTTCTTAGTAGCCAAGCTACGATAAATTTTCCAAAGTATGGTGATATGCTTTTTGTGTCAGTTAATCACAAGTTCTATCTTTAAACAGCTACATCAGCCGTTATAAATCAGATAAAACATTATAATTACACTTGTTGGAAATACATATCTTCGGCTTTCACATAAGCCTAATCACATCCATTTATCTGAATTAGAACTGCTACTACAGCAGTTTAAAGATAGTACTTGCCGTAAAATGACGCAAAAATCCAGGTGCTACTACGTAGATAAACTGCCATAGCTCAACTTCTAATTAAAATAAATCGTTTTAATTAACCTTGTTGGAAAATGTATACCTTCATCTTTCATCGAAGCCTAATCACATCCATTTAAATGAATTACAACGGCTACTGCAACAGTTTAAAGGAGGAACTTGTTGTAAAACAGCCCAAAAATTAAAGCACTACAATGTAGATAAACTGTCGTAGCTTTGCTCCTTATTAAAATAAATCGTTTTAATTACTTTGTTGGAAAATATACATCTTGATATTTCATTTAAGCCTAATTACATCCATTTATATAGTTTAGAACGACTACTGTGGTAGTTTAAAGATGGAACTTATCGTAAAATGACACACACATTAAAGGGCTACAACGCAGATAAACTGGCGTAGCTTGGCTCTTAATTAAAATAAATCATTTTCATTACCCTTGTTGGAAAATATGTATCTTCATGTTTTATTTAAGCCTAATCACGTCCTTTTATCTGGATTAGAACCGCTACTGCAGCAGTATAAAGATAGAACTTGCCGTAAAATAACGCAAAATTCAAGGCGCTACAGTGTAGATAAAACTGCCATAGTTCAGCTCCTAATTAAAATAAATCGGTTTAATTACCCTTGTTCGAAAATACATATCTTCATATTTCAACTAAGCCTACTCAAATGTATTTATCTGATTTAGAGCCGTTACTGCAGCAGTTTAAAGTCGAAAATACATATCTTCATATTTGAACTAAGCCTAATCAAATCTATTTATCTGATTTAGAGCCGCTACTGCAGCAGTTTAAAGATAAAATTTACTGTAAAATGACACACAATTCAAAGCGCTACAACGTAGATAAACTGCCGTAGCTCAGTTTCTAATTAAAATAAATCGTTTTAATTACCCTTGTTGGAAAATATACAGCTTCACCTTTCATTTAACCTTAATTATGGTAGTGGATCTTAATTAGAACTAACATTCCAGTTGTTTAAAGTCAGGAATTATAATACACATATGCGCTGTATCTATAGCATACATAAACGGCTTTATACAAATTAAATGACGAATTTCGGTCAGAAGGGTTAATTTTACGAAAAATATGAATAAAAACTTCTCTGAAGGAAATTTTATTCCTAACATAATTGGTAACCAGTTTATTTTCGATCAGATGAATGGTTTAGGCGCTAGAAGCAAAATACTGTTTTTTGGTCGCCATTTTTGGACGCCATCTTGAATTCCGGGTTTAGGAATGAAATTCGACTTGGAACCGGGCAGATTCGGATTCAGCATGCTCAAATTAGGTTAAAATCGCCCAGTGGCAAAATGTCCCAACATTTGCCGTTGAACTCATTTTAGAGCGTGTTTTCTGGAAAAGGCCTTCCTGTCAAGTTAGGTGAAGACGTTAATGGAACCGACTATTTTATTCAAAAATGTTTTCCATTACTGGAGAGGTCAGTTCATCATGTTCGTCTTCAAGCAACACTTCCAGTGACACTGCTATATATCCTACCCCCTACCTCCTGTTATATCACCTGCAGTTACGCCTTCCAATTCTGGACTTTCAAGTACCACATTGGGACCTTTCATTTATTCAGCAGTAAATGGATCCAGCAGATTACCTAACCACCTCTTCCGCCTTGATCGGCATGACCTAACCTCTTATTCCAAACTGTCTACTGATACAAGACGAAATGAAATAGGGAGCCCGGAAGGAACAAGAATCACTGGAATGTCCCTGAAACATGAATCTGAAGCAAGTGAAGAGGCGACTAGAGCTACTCCTACGGATGGTTGAAGACAGGACGACGAGAGTTCTGACTCAAGTAACAGTGCAGACTTGCACCCGTAAGAAAAATAAAGGTTGCCATCACACATATTAGGTCCTTAGGGAGAGTAAGATCCCAAAATATACAACGGAACCCACTCGTCTCGAGTGAGCTAAGCCTCTGACCACACAAACATGCCAGAAAAAGCGTTTTCTGGGATTCTTGCCCGAGTATTCTGCCCTAACTTAGCCGCAATCTTACTAGAGAAACCAGTTTTATTCCCTTAAACCTTTTTATTGTGCTAAACAACTATAGAAAACTGATAACAAATAACTTTTTTAACCACAAGTAGTTTACTTTTCTTCCACTTCAATTATGTTTGTTAACATATTACTAGTAAATTAATCTGAGGTCTATAACTTTGACGACTTGTTGAGTTTAATGTAATATTTATTTCTAAGCATTACCACAACTAGGTCTTATTCACTCTTTGTATGTGAGGATGAGTGAGCGCATGAAGGAATTTACCTTGGTAATTTCTATCCATTTTCTCTGGGGAGAATTTTAGGATTCCTAACGAGGTCTCCATTTTGTAGCGAATTACTGTGCACTAAAAACTGAATTTTGGGGGGTTTCTAACTTTGTAAAATAGGCTTGCCGAATGACAATGTCCCTTTTAACTAGGCAGACTAATGGTCTTCTTTTCCTGATGCTACAATTCAGTTGATGCTGTAATAAGTTCTTACTGTTTTTGAATAGCTTTTATTTCTGTATTAGTCTCTCATTGAATTGTTACCAATGTATTGTTTCCTGGCAAACTAGTTTTTGTTTACTTTAATTTTTTTTTTTAACACTATATATTTCATGAAGTGTGCTCTCTGTAAGAACAGACTTTGATGGCGATGGGTGTATGAACATCGATGCCAGGCTGGCCACCAATTTGACAGACCAATATGCCTTCTGAAATTTTTTCAACACTTTCTCACTTGAATTTATCTTCAGAAGTGTGTTTATTTGTGTAACTTGAACAGACCAGCTATAATACGGTATCATTATTAAGTCTAAATCACATAATTCCATAGGTATAGCGGGGAATAGTTTCTCATCAGAGTCAAGTTGTACTTTATGAATTGAACAGAAAGGGAAGACCATGAAGGAAGTCAAGAGTTGCTGTCAAGGGATGTAGCGTATTTCACGTTCAAGCATTCAGATGCTGACGGATGTACTTATGATTCGTCGTATGGGGAAAAAACGGTAAATCCCTATACTTTCTTCTCTTCTTTACATGGTTAAGTACTGGCACAGGAGTCCAGCGAAGATTCACAGATATTCTACAGGACCTCTAGGGAAAACGGAGTAGCCACCGTGTTGTACTCTGTACACCACAAATCCACTCAGTTTGTCTTTATATCTTTTTGAGGCCCGTTAGGATTGGAGTCCATGCGCTGAGTACTGATTTTCACACCGTAACTGACGAAATAGACAGAACTGACTAACCAGTCATCCAATGAGTGCTAGTTTGGGTGTCCTTATCATCATTCACAATGTAAATGGTATTATTAAGTGATTTTTGTCTGGGTGATATATCACAACATTCACACTGCCGAACATTTGTGATAACCTTTCATTAGACAGAGCCAATTTTGTGGTTTTTTTGGTATATATGTTCTCACTAAGGACCCCTACTTTCCGCGATTTTGTGATACCGCAATTTTCGCAACTTGTTTACTATAGTAAACTTTGATCCCGTTTTTGAAGAGGGGGTTGTATGCAGTTCACTGACACCAAAAAACAAAATTTGCTATCGCAAAAATTGCATTTTCCTGCAAAATTCGCATAATTTCGTCGACTAGAAATAAAAATTAATTTCCGGCAGAAAAATACTTATTTATTCCTGAAAACCGTAAATCGTCAGCTCACTATTATCAATCGTAAACGGAGCAGTTGCTCGAGTGAAGGAAAGTTCCAATGCACATGTGCTACGGCGCGTAGCTTCTATTTCAGGTACCACTTCCGGTTCCACTTCCGGTTCGCTTCGCGCTGCTTGTTGTGGTTGTGGAGCGGTCAACTAGACGTAATGGCGAATAATCCTTCTCACATCGGTAATAAAACCGCACTAGATCGACTGAAAGAATACAAAGGCCGTTTTTATAGTAGTGATGGACTGCTTTTTTGCAACGTTTGCGAGGTTACGGTGGACCATCGACGGAAATATACCATCAACGTTCATCTTGGTGGAGTGAACCACACTGCCCATGAAAAACAACAGCAGGAACAAATGGCAAAGAAACGCCAGCGAAAACACATCACAAGACAAAAGAAGTAGGGGTAAAAAAAGGCAATTAACGCTGACTTCTGTTCTGTATGAAAATGTGTCAAAAAAAGGCATGTACCGACTTAGCACTGGATATTGTTAAAACGTTCACCTGCGCCGATATTCCTCTAGAAAAGTTGGAAAACCCATATGTGCAAGCTTTTATGGAGACGCACGTGGCGAACGGGAGATCGGTTCCTTGTGCCAAATATTTACGTCAGAATAAAGTAAAAGACGTCTACGATGAACAAATGCAAGAAATAAAAATGATATTGACGGATTCTCATTAAATTAGTATAGTTACTGACGAGACACTGGATAGCAAAACAGGGCTATACTAAACACTATTGCTATACCTATTGTTGGCAAAGTAAATAAACTGCAACCCTATTTAATACACATCGTTGAGCTCACTGCTGGTGTCAGTGGATCAACAGTCGCTGGTGCTGTGCTACTAACTTTGGGTCAAGCTGGAATTCCCTATGAAAAAGTTGTAGGTTTCGTCACGGACAATGTGACCTACATGGGATGTGCTTTTGAAATTTTACATACCGTTTTTCTTTCAGCCATCCATGTAGGCTGTTGGGCCCACATTTTCAGCTTGGTAGGAGAGCAGTGGCGAAAGGTTTTCCCCAAAGTAGACCAATTTGTAGCTAGTATGAAGAAGCTCTTCAAAACCTCTCGCAAAAAAAGCAATTTACCTTAAAGTAGCTAAGAAGGAAGTGATTGATAAACCTAAAGCCCTCCACAACCTGTTCTAAGCAGATGGAACTCGTGGCTTCTGGCCGTTAAACAACAATCAGAATATTTTGATTGCTACCCTGCTCTGGTTGAAGCTTTAGAAGATGCTAGCGAAAACCAAGCTTTTGAAACTGTCCAGGAATTTGTAGAAACACAATTTAGAGAACTAGCCCTTAAGCTCCAGTTCATATCTGATTTGTCTGCAAAGATCAGTGATGCAGTGAACTTGATGGAAAGTAGGGATGTGTCTGCTCACACTATTTATAATACTGCAAACAACTTTCTAATTTGGCTGAAATCTTTGGAGGCGAACGATTATGTTCAGAAAACAAGAGAGAAGAAATGCAGCAAAGATGCATCGAAACTAATTGGTGACCAGTTTCACAAAGTGATTAAAATGTGCCGTACAAAACTGGAAAACTACATGAACAGCAAGCAGCCAGCAATAGCTTTCCTAAAAGCCGTACGTGTGTTTGATGTTGCACTGGTAGCAACCATGTCACGAAATAATTTGAGTTATTCGGCCATTCCTCAACTTGAAAATCCCAACGCCGCGTTGAAACTTGAATGGGACATTTACCTAAACACAGTGGACGAAGGTATAGACGATACTTTCCAGCCGATTCCTTTTTGGCATGGCATGATGAGTCAAACCCTAAGCTAGCGCCAATAGTTCTCAGCTGTTTGTCAGTGCCATCTTCCTCAGTTGATGTGGAAAGAAGTTTCAGTGTGTTCGACAACATTTTAGATGATAAACGCCAGAATCTAACAACCACAAACCTTAAATATTTAACTGGCATGTACTTTAATGCCAAAGCATTGGCATACAATGTTCATGTTGTATTGTAATTGTTGGTGTAGGCCTACACTGCTAAGCAACTTTTTTTTAAGTATTGGATACATTGAGCTAATGTCAAAATAGCCTACACAACTAGGTCTACCCAAGTGTATTCAAGTGTTACTTTTTTTCTAAAATAAATAAGACTGTTTTTAAGTTTAATTCATTATTGATTTTAGGCAATTTACCAAAAGAAAGTTGTTTCGTGGGTATCGCCTTACTGACTAAAACCTGCTGCACCACCTTTTTTCCCCAAATTCTTTGTGTGCCGTGTAAAGTGGCTTTTTCAGGAATAATGGAATTTAGCTACTTAAATACTCATTTGAAAAACTAAATTACTAACCTTTCAAAATTAAATACTCAAAGAGTGTGTACGGGAAAATTCGTCTTGCGCTCAAATTCTATTGAGCATTTAACTTTTGAATTTGAGCGTCATAGTTTTGAGTATTTAATTTTGAAAGTTTAGTACCTTAATAAATTGTTTTTTTAGTTCTCAAAAAAATAAAACACAAGTAGAAAAAAAACATTTTTGCCTGAGAAACAACTTTCTTTTTAAACGGCCATATGTATTGCTGTAGGTATATTTTTTTTTAATAGCATAAACTTTAGCCTAGCCCTACTGTAGGTTATGCATGTCAATAAAACATTTTTTACAGCTTAAATTCATAGTAGGCTGTGTCTAGGCTTCATATTTAAATAGAACTTGGCTACCTGTTATAAGTTTTTTTTATGTAATTATTTTCAAATAACTTCTTGTTGAAAGTAGATTAGCACACTAAGTGCAGCCTACAAATCCAGTTTTTTTTATCATTATTTGTAAGTGAACACAATTTGGCTTAGGAGAAGAGCCTATATACAGTTTGTAGAATAAATCAAATGAAATATGCAAGGTATTACAGTGGTATTATTTGTTTCACAAGCCTAGTCTTCGAATAAAATCAGTTGAATATTATTTTGTGTCCGAAGACTGAATTTTAAAAATTTTAAAACTGTCTCGCTCCATCATTGCAAAAGTTTGTACAGAAGACACTCAGTCTTGCTGTCGTCATTCTTCAGGCACTCCAAAGTTTAAATTAGGATATTGGTCACATTCTTGCATTTTGACAGAATTTGGGTCTTGCAAAGAGCAAGAACATGACCTGGATCCTAATTTAATCTTTGGAGTGCCTGATGATGCCTGTAGCATTGGTGTCGAAAATCTTCTGTATGAAATTATGTGATGATGGAGGGAGGTAGTTTTAAAAATTTTCAGGTATTTCAATGGTACTGGTAAAGCAATTTTTCGAAATCTTCAAAACTTGAATTTGTGGCAAATTTTCCCGTAAAAATTGCGATTTCCCCCGCAATATTCAGTAATTATCGCCACACATTTCATCGCAAGATTCCGCTGACAAAAATCGCGGAAAGTAAGGGTCCTTAGTTCTCACTGCTCTAGAATGACGCTATAATTGATGTGGATTTCTGTAATGGTTTGATATTAAGGACGGAAAAGTCAAAGGCTCAACAAGAGTTAAATAAATACAGATACAAACCTATTTATGTTGTCTTTTGACTTGTATGTCAGACTACCTGAGTAGGGAATCGAACACACGACCTTTGAAACCAAAGGCCGAGATCCTACCGCTAAGCCATACTGACATGGCCAAAAGGAAACGTCCATAGGCAGCATTTAACACTGGAGGGATGCTTATTTGCTGCGCCACACTCCAAGCGAAACGAATGGAACACTTAAATGTGAAATAAGGATTAAGGACGGAAAAGCCAAAGGCTCTACAAGAGGTAACTAAATGCAGATGCAAATCTACTTACGATGCTTTTCGGACTTATATGTCAGACTGCTTTAGCGGGAAATCGAACCCGCGACCTTTGAAACCAAAGGCCGAGATCCTACCGCTGAGCCATACTGACACAGCCAAAAGGAAACGTCCATAAGCAGCATTTAACACGTGCATATATACAATTATACATATAAACAAACACTATCCATTCGTCACTGCTGGGACGTATATATATATGTATATATGTATATATATTTATATATTAAATAAATAAATAAAAATTCGCTACATAGTGTGGTCAAGAACCAGAAGGGCAGTGAGCTGCTTACTCCGGGCATAATCTATAAACTCCTATTTAATTCGGTCTGATCAGGAATGAATGTAGGAGGTTGCCGCAGAGCGACTAGCGGAAACTCTGTACACTATTTCGCCCCACAATTTCTGAGCTTAGGGCATTCCAAATCCTGACTACTCGAAGTGAAAAAAAATGCTTCCTACAATTAGTTTTAGACTCCTGCATTGCCAATTTCCATGGATGGCCTTTAGTTAAGTATACCGTAGGTGAAAAGAAAACGGAAGATTGATCAACGTGAGACTGTGGAGAAGCTTATATGTTAGGACCAAGTCTGACCTAATTGTACGTAGCTCTAGAAGTTCCAATCCACATCTAGAAAGCCTTTCCGAGCGGTGAAGTTCCCGTAAGCCTGGCAGTCTTTTGGTGAATTTATGCTGAACCGACAGATCAATGCCCTTCGTGTGTGTATTATGTTTATGTTTATGCGTATATGCTGCCTATGGATGTTTCCTTTTGGCCATATCAGTATGGCTCAGTGGTAGGATCTCGGCCTTTGTTTTCAAAGATCGTGGGTTAGATTTCATCTCACGCAGTCAGACATATAAATCCAAATAACAAAGTAAATATGTTTGCATCTATATTTATTTAATTCTTGTTGAACCTTGGGTTTTCCGTCGTTAATCCCTATTTCAATTAGGGATTAATTGTCAATTCGTTTCACTTGGAGTGTGGCACGGCAAATAAGTGTCCCTCCAGTGGCGAATGGTAAGTGCATGTTTATATGTATTTATGCAGGTGTAAATGCTGCCTATGGACGTTTTCTTTTCGCCGTGTCAGTATGGCTCAGCGGTAGGATCTTGAACATTGGTTTCAAAAGTCGTGGGTTCGATTCCCCGCTCAGACAGTCTTTACACATAAGTCCAAAAGGCAACGTAAATGGGTTTGCATCTGTTAAACACAATATAGAATGACATTCAGTGGGAAGGTAGTTGCCGATGATAATCTCAGTTCAACATGCATAGTGCCTTGTTTGGTTAAACTTAAGTGACTAGAAGTGCAACTTTCGTATGGATGTAAATCGAAAAAAATGTAGTACGTGTCCAGTTTTGTAGGATACATAGGGTCATATCAAGGTCGTAGTCACTTTGATGACATCCAGTAGCACTGAACAACAATAAATAGGAATGGACGTACATGTCACCAGAAAAGTTGGGTTTGTAACTTGTAAGGATGATTTGGAATGAGTCGTCCATCATAGCAATTTGGCAAAGGCAATGTGGTTGAGATTGAAATGAAGAAAAGTAAAAGGATTGTATCTGTAGTCACCAATAAAAGCATAGTTTCTAACCAATCCATCTCCAACTATGGTAGGCAATTTACCTAGGAGAGCAGAATCGATCCCTCCATCGAAAGTCACTGTTGCAATGGTAATTACTTTTCACCTGTCTTAGGATATGCTTAGCATCAGCACTGTCCAGAACTTTGTGTGGAATATTAAAATGTTCGAAGAAGGTTTCGCTTGTTTCAGGTAAAGCACTGCTTTGATTTTAACGATTTTCCGATTTTTAGTAGCGTTGTTTGATATTAGCACAAACTTGTTTTTCTGATCAAACGAAGTTATAAATCAGCAGAGTAACAAGATATTTAGTCTGTTGAAACCAATCCAGATATGGTCAGCGTACCAATTGTCACTTTTTTGAAATCGCTATCTTGCTTTGCCTTTGTTTGAGGCAGATTGCAAGGCATAGTAATCTGTAGCTGCCATGTTAGTGCCATCGAATTTTCCCACTTTCAACGCACAATTGGGAAGTTTTTGCTATTGTAGAGTAGCTTAATAAATTCTTCAGGAAAGCATGGTATGCGTCACAATTGTCTGATGACAATATTAAAGTGTCTTTTAAGTAAACCTCTGTTTGTTGAAATACGGTGAGTAAAGTATTGTTGATTAGTGTGATTTTGTCGTCTTGTGTTATAGCAGATCCATCACTACAAGGAACTTTGATTACACACATTAAATAAGTATAGGCCTAGTCCAAATCGACATAATATTCCGAACCTGAAGTACTTTGACTAAATCTGTGGAGTCACTATGTGTGATTGAATTTATGGGTAAATGCTCGACGTGTAGAGTTTCCATGGTCTCAGCTGTGATGGGAGGCGCATCAGAAATTTCAACGCTGCCTCCACTGCTTTCGGGTAAAGCATGATGAATGAGAGCCATTTCTTCTGGCCAAGATAACAGTTTTCTTCATTTAGTATTTTTCATTTTTTTTAACAGAATGTTTGGTACCGACCTTCTTTCTTTTAAACCCGAACATCTTATGAGTCTCGATGTAAGGGTAGGGAGCAGTTAAAGCAATTTGCTTATGTTTATGTTTTTCCCCAGTTCTGTTTGATGTCTGGTAATTTTTTTTGTGTATGTCCGTCCTTGGCAAATTGTTTGTCTGGCAACTGTTTTAGCATTAGCACCAACTGTGACATCAGATAAATTCTCCTCCTTTATGTAAGAAGTAATGGCCTGCACTCAGTGCTACTTTTTTCACTAACGGTACAATTAAAAGGAATTGCAACGTTTTCTAAAGTACTTAATAATCCAGAACCCTTTTGAACATTTCCTCGATGAAAAATATTGTTTTTTTTTAGCACAACCAATGCAAAGTCTTACCTGTCTGCATCAGTGATAATAACAGGTTTGAGGTGTGGTTCATTTTTGGTTTTAAATCGAACACCAAGTAAAATCACACGAACATCGGTGCTGAAGCACAGTGCTTTATTAGATTTCGTTTGCGCACGAGAATTTTCAAAAAGTGTACAGGTGGAGGCGGCACGGCTAACAGTGTCAAAATGTTACAATACTGCAACATGTAATAACGGTACAACAAAGAGGCGAGGCGCATACGGTCGGATTTGAGCTCACTGGAACACGATGCAACGATGCGTGGGCGTGAAGAAAGTCACATTGTCGTCAGTAGTATAAAATTTGGTGGAAAGCAGGCCCTTTTGAGTAATCCCCCGGTCCTCCTGCTGTCCCCCTCCTAATTATTGTTTGCATTTAAAAAGTGATATTGTTTGTTGAGTCCGGCGTGTAAAACTTTCTCGCTGGGTGCTATTTGAATATTTTAGGTTTTTTTTTGTTTTCTAAAGTGTTGTTGAGCATTTTTCACAAGTTCACCGTGCGCCTATTTTTACGGGGGTGCAGGGGCGAACAAAAGTCCGATGGGGCACCAAATTTTCGGTGGGACAGGGAGGGGGTATCCAAAAACACAGTTATCACTTCACCAATATTGAGAATTTTTGGGGGAAGGGCAGTTTATTCTGTGAGTTTATAGAAAGAGAACATTGCGGCAGGATAGGCCTATTTGATTTTTTCTGCTGAGCACCATTTCTGTAAGTTTAAGGAATTCTAATACCATCACAGCTATCGTCTTTAACTTGTACACTGACCCCAGAGTGAAAGTTCTATAGATTGTTTTTTTCTTGCGTGCTTCTGTCATTGACCTCTAGAGTGACTTACAGCCTCCGGCAAAATATATTACCATAACTATGGATTTAAAAACAAAAAATTCTATCAGATGATTACTCACTTAAAAAAAAACGGAGAATCTTTTATGTGAGTATTCTGAGTGAATTTTCTTTGTTGCATTTTTTAGATCATTGACACCATCACAGCACCTGTTTTTGTTAGTCAATAACCTGAAAGTTTGCAACACAGGATCAATGACTTGGCAAGATTTATACAGCGTTGATTGTTGTGATATTGTTATTAAAATCAGTATTTTTTACATTGCAAGCACGTGGAAAATAGATTAGATAGTGCTAAATTGAAGACTGCCTATTCCAAACGCTAATTGCCTACCGTTAAATTATTTGCAATTTAACTGAAAATTACTGATTTTAAGTGTTAATTAAATTTAATAATATTTACCCTATAGGAGCACAGATTTCAACATCCGTCCTCTTCGAAAAAATAGCCATCAATGGATTTTAGTAGGTCGGAACCTTGTTTATAAGCAGGTCGGCTCTTAAGCAACCGGATTAGGTTTGCCCGAACCAAACTTGATTTGGCTCGGGCAAAAGAATTTTCAAAACTTACTTTTCTCTCGACAGGGAGAGAAACTTTGGTTCTGCCTGGCTGGCTGGCTGGCTGGCAAGTCACATTTGTATCCGGGGTACAACTTTATTGCTATACTGACAATTATAAATCTATTTCTTCCAGTTGGGCAAATACGTTTGAATAGGCCATAGCTTAATGGCGCATCTTTAGCGCGTTTGAATAGATCTTCCTGGATCGATTATTCAATATGGCAAATTGCAGCTGGCCAACTTTTAAAAAGAATCTTGTTCCCGAGGGAAAAAATGTAAATGTAATTTTGAAATTTTATCTGAGGAGCTTGTGGCTGGCAAGTTACTTGAGATTCGCTTTTAAAAACGTTTTAAGTTTTGACTAACACAACTATGTACTGTGAAAAAAAAGTATTTAAGGTCTTGAACTTTGCAAGAAGTTCAAACGAATTTTAGGAGCTGAAGATGATGGACTGAAGTTAAGAGCTGCCTATCCCTTATGAAAAAGATGTATACCAGCTGTATACCCTGGTATACCTTTTTAACAATTTTGGTATACAGTGTATACATGACAGTACACACAGGTATACCACACAAACTGAACGGTATACCAGGTATACCTGGTAAAAGGAAAAGGTATATCTTGTATACTCGGGTGTATACCCATTTCAAACCAGGGTATACTGAAACGTATACCATATACACCTAGTACCCTCGAGTGTATACCTGTCTCAGACTAAGGTATACCAAAAGGTACACCACACAAACTAAAAGGTATACCAGGTATACCGGATACGTCTGGTATACTTGGGTGTATACCCGTTTCTAACTAGGGTATACAGAGAGGTACACAAGGAACCTGGTGTACAAGGAATCTAAAAAAAAGCTGACAGTGTTTTTAATAATTTCTGAATGGACAAGAAGAGACATTCCCAGATACAAGTAAACCGCACATAATCAAACAATTTTCCTAATACTTTTATACACTTAGTAATGCATTTCATACTTAACTTGTGGCACATTGAAATTTTTTTTGCATTGTTTGGCTGCTCCATGGGACAAATCGCCCAATTGTTAATACGACGATTTCATGTGCATGAGATCCTGAATTCGATCCTGACCTCTGCCACCCTTGGCATTTTCGGTAAGAGGTAAGGGCCGTGTGATGCCTGTGCTCATGTAAATTGTGGCATGTAAAAGCGCCTAGGGATTTCCGATTGGAATTACCTAGCAAAAACTGCCCCTCTCTCCTTCATCTGGGAGCGCATCAAGGCTACACCTCTTTTCCTGTCAGCATTGAATTTTTTTAGCATAAAAAAATTGGAGGATTTAGCTTTCCTTCTGCACCGTAGCTAGAAGTTAAAAAAATGCTAAGTGACACTGACTACAGCATCGCGTTTTTCGAAATTATGAAAGTGATAAGAGAGATTTTCCATCAAGAATCAATAAATTATTACGAACTTCATTGAACTACGTACCTTGACAGGGAACTTAGCTTCGGTTTAAATATAAAAAAAATTATGAAATGATAGGTGAAAATAAAATTAACGTTTTTTTGCACTTTTTTTCAATTGAAAAGAACAGATGCAAATTAAAAATAAATATTTGGGATATCCTGGGGATTGCGTTCGAAATATTTTTAGGGCTTTGTGAAAAAAAAATAATAATTCGTGTAATTTAATTTATCTGCACAATTCGGTAACAATTTCAGTTAAAAGTATAAAACCCGTCGTCCTATTTTAAACAATCACTTTCAACTAGCAATAGTTGCTGTGAAAACAAGTTGGGTGCATGCGGAGTTAGCAGAACCAAAACTGCCTGCCTGGTCGAGGAAAGAGGTGGGGGTTTGGGGGGGGGGAGGGGAGTAGCCGAGAGAGCGAGCTAAAATAGCGGAAGCTGTGGACTCGTATAACCGTGACCTTGGGGCTGGACAAAGCCTCCTGCAGTAAAGGCCGAAATAGCTCTGCATTCCACAATGCTACTTAAAGGGCAAAACGTTTAGTTATTATGGTAAGTTCTGCCATCGGTTGGTAAATTTTAGAAGCCCTACGTCGTTGGCTTGCAACTTTGCCGCTGGTGTCGAGATGGCAACACCTACAGAACCTGCTTCTTCTTTTATGTCGTTGGTAGATTTTAGGCACTTTTTACGTGTTCTACTACGGCCTTCACTGTAGGAGGCTCTGGGCTGGATCATGCGCACTGCATGGATGAGCGCCATGTTTGTTGGGTGATTTTAAAAATGTTAACGTGCGGGAAACGTGCTTCAGATTTTTGGATAACGTATTTTTTAACAATCACAAATCTGCCACGGCTTAGAGAACAAACGAACCCCAAAAAATGACGACAACAAGTACAAGAAAGCCAGGATTTGTCCTTTTTACAGATCGAATGCAGGTAACCGACGAGTTTAAAAAACGTACTAAATTCGTAGGCCTAGCCGTAGTGTAACCTAGGCGTTTGTGTGCGGCAACATGTGCTTGAATCTGTGTAGGGCTACACTAAACGGCTACTGATCCAAGGTGTGTGCTACTACGACAACAAGACTATTTAGCAACGATTTTTAATTTAAGACATTTCATCGTTAACTGTTAAAAACGATATTATTATCGTTGTGTGAAGCAGTGATTGCAAGGTCAGCCTTCAACAGATTATGAGAGAAAGCGTGCGTACTGATTACGTGTGTAGTGTCAATTGAATACAATGCCGAAGTTAAGGGTCAACTTATTGTTTTATTGCATTTATTACTGTGATTAATAAAAGTAAAATTTTATTCAGTACCTTACTGCTTGTTGGTACTTATTTTAGAATCTTATTCATCCGCAAAACTTTTTCCTAAGAAACAATTTTATGTTTTTTTCTTAAATTGTTAGACTTAATCAAGCATTCTGTTGGACTGGACAGTTAGAGACGAATCAATAATCAATATTTATGTTGGGGACAGACGATATTGCATTCAAGGCAGCTTTGGGACGTAGGGCCAAGTGTTTTTAATCGAACAGAGTTCTAATACGCTGCTGCTATGACAAAAAAAGTTGAGAAGCACACGTAATTTCTTTTTTATTTACCTATAAGTCACCTACTAATGCCACCGTCTATAGCGAAGGGCACTTTGTTGGTGGGGGGGGGGATTATTTGACCAACTGATAAATAACAGTGGCACAGAAAAAAAAGTACTTTAGAAAGCCTCCAGAAAATAGAGCTAGGTGGTCTGGGGGAGAACTGTAAGCTACCAGAAGCAGAAATTTTAGGCGATTTTAGTGCCCGTTTATGACTCCCAGTGAGCAAGTCTGCAACAAATTATCAAGCAAATGTTGGTATGTTGTTTCATAAAGAATTTAGACATTTTCTTTAAACAAATTTGTTCAGAAACTTAATGCACTATTCCAGAAAACAGGAATACAGATCTGTACAATTTTTTTTGTAAATCAAGTTAATTTACTCAGGTTAAAACTAAAAATAATTTGCATCAAAACAACTGGAGACGATTTGGACAGAACAGCCTACCAAACAAAATTGCCAATTAAATTTTCACTTTTGCCAATTATGTAAATTTTCGCGAAGCCTTTTTTTTTGCTCAGTACGGCCCTGAGCTGCCAAAGGCTGTGAGCTAACGTATTTCTATTACCAGTCGCGTACATCCAAGGCCAACAGGGCAGTTACGAAAAATGATCAGGGGCAGTGTTTAACTTAACCGTGCTCAGTGTTGGAAAAACTTTGCTTTCCAGCTGACTGAATGATTAAAGACGGGAAAGCCAAAGGCTCACAACAAATAACTAAATACAGATGCAAACCTATTTACATTGCCTTTTGGACTGATATGTCAGACTGCCTGAGTGGGGAATCGAACCCAGGACCTTTGAAACCAAAGGCCGTGATCCTACCGCTGAGCCATACTGACACGGCC
>JAHWFP010105177.1:1163-17313 GCA_023313725.1 Lithobius niger | reverse complement strand
TTACGTCTGCTGGTTTTCGGATCTGAAAGCCAAATATTGAAAGATTTTGATGTTTTACTACACAGTTTTAGGTATCTTTTACAAGAGCTAGCCACTTGCGATAAAAACCACCGCAGAACAAAATGGTCAGAACCACCACTATTTGGTAATTTTCGATAGTCCATCCACACAGCTCGAGTGTCTGCTACAGCATTGGAATATGCCCAATAGATGCTGTGGAGGTGCAGTGGGCCACAGCATCAACAACAACCAATTTCGAAAGATAAGAGACTTAAATAAAAGATATCAATACAACATCTTCAGCAAATTTTCGACTGTCAATTCTCTGGAGATGTTGGGGCTTCAGTCTTCTTCAGGCAAAAAAAAACAAATTTCACTCCACTATGTCATGTTCGATCGTCATTACGATCTTCTACTTTTCGAATCGGCGTTCTAGCTTAGCCTCCACCACTTGCAAGGCCGGTTTTCCACCTCTCGCACAGCTCATCATTAAACTTGCTACGGAGCAGAAACTTTATTCCAGGATTGGATGGTCCCTGGATATTCACCAGTTCAACCTTCTCTCGCATGTGGTGTTGAATAGTCAAGGACTCCAGGCTCCTCAGATGCACATCTGTGAGTTTGACTCAAGGAAGGTTTCAGCGCCTTCCCAGTTGATGTTGTCGTGCACTGCGATGCCATTTGTTGTCATTCTACTCCTGGTCTCTGCCATGTGCTGCTTGATATAGCAGCAAATTCCTTTGCGCGTCTCACCGGCATGTGCATCTGAGGAACCTGGAGTCCCTGGCTATTCAACATCACAGCCGAGAGAAGGTTGAACTGATGAATATCCAGGGACCGTCTAATCCTGGAATACAGTTTCTGCTCCGTAGCGAGTTTATTGATGAGCTGCGCGAGAGGTGGAAAACCGGCCTTGCAAGTGGTTGGGGCTACGCTCGAATGCCGATTCGAAAAGCAGACGTCGAATAAGACATAGTAGAGTGAAATTTCTGTTTTTGCCTGAAGAAGAATGTCGTCTGAGCCCCAACACCTCCAGAGAATTGACAGTCGAAAATTTGCTGAAAATATTGATATAGATATCTTTTATTTATTTGAAATTGTGCGTAAACGATTGCTACGAAGATGATTCCCGTATTTCAAAGTAAGCGCTACGACATTTTTAAATAAGATACGAGACAAGATGTGAGCCAGGATTTTCCAAATTCGTCAAGATTGCCTGAAGAATACATGTGGATGGACTATCGAAAATTAGCAGAATAGTGGTGATTCTGATCTTATGACACTGAGCGTTTTGTGCTTTAGTGGTTTTATCGCGAATTATAATGAGCTCTCGTAGTTGAAATTTGACCGTTCGTTTCTTCAATGAAAGCTAGCCAATGGTGTAATCCCCAAGAAGAAGCCTCCCCAAACCCTATCAGTGATTTCACATGGAATAATACGTTTGCATTTCACGCTATGCCATGCCACCAGAACTCACGCTAAGTTATGTATGCGTTTCATGCTACAGTGGGGTGCTTGGCCTACATGGGTAAAAGTAAAGCAAAATAAAGTGGTATTAAAAAATAGGTTCTCGTAGAATAGGACTAGACATATGACTCAGTTTCAACTGCCTGGTCGCTCAAACACAAGCGGACATTCCTATGAACTTTACCGAACATGAACAACCAACCCTACCAGTAATTTTACTACTTTATTACGCTCGTCGGTTCGCTGAAATTCAATATGTCAGAAAAAGTACCATACGATAAAGTTATTGGACGATAGCCTATTATAAAAATAAAGATAATCATACCACTACTACTTCTTGAGGAGTATACCCAGAGTGGGGGTATACTGAGGTAATCCCAATGTGTATACCTCGTGTACATATAAATGTTTATCTCAGGTATACCTACAGAGGTATGAACTCCCGAATGATTGCTTTTGGTGCACATAAAGGTATACCCAAGGTTTGTATCATATTGTACACCTGCAGCATTCCTACATATACCGAGGTGTATACCCAAGGTATACTTTTGGTACAAATTGAGGTATACTTAGGCTATACATTAAGTTCAGGTAAAATTAAGTAAGGTATACCCAAGGTATACAATCAAGGTGTATACCTTGGGTATACCTTACTTAATTATACCTGAACTTAATGTATACTTAAGGGTAACTCAAGGGACCCGTGATATACACCTTGAGTATACCTGAGGTGTATACCATACTTGATTATACCTTAATTTAATGTATACCTGAGGTATACCTCAAGTTGTGCCAAAGGTATACACCTTGGGTATACATCTCGAGTATATGTTTGTACACTCTAGGTGTACATTCAGGTACAGCCTTGGGTATACCTTTCTGTATACCAAAAGCAAGCACCTTGGGTATACCCAAGGTAGACACCATGGGTGTACTCGAGGTATAGATGCAGGGTATACCTCAAGTATACCCCCACTTTGGGTATACCGAAGAAGTATATACCATTTGTTTGTATACCTCTGCCCAAGCGGTATACTATTGAGTATACATATCAGGTATACCTTGGATATAGTGTGTCCATTTTTTACGTACCGAGGTATACACTTTGGTATACACTTTGGTATACTTCAGTGTATACATTTGGGTGCACCTTGGTTGTATACACAGGTATTTCAAAAATGGTATACCCAATGGTATACTTTCCGAGTATACAGCAGAATATACACTGAGGTATACCCTAAGGTATACTCATGTGTATACATCTTTTTCATAAGGGATATGTAAGTTTTACACTTTATTATATTTATTTTTTGGTATAAAATGTAAAATATTAAAAATATTTGTATAAAATTAAGATTAATTTTACACAACTCACCATAGGACTTATGTGTGAGTGAGGTTGATAAACACACCTCAGTCACGGTGTATTGGTCCTGTTTGCAACTTTATCAAATAAATAAACTCCAAAACTAGGTGTTATTAAATTAAGGACTTTTAGGTGTGATGGGGGGAGGGGGACCTCTTTGCAAACTTTAATTAGGTACTTTTTTGTGGGGATGAATTAAGGACACTTTTGCAAACTTCATTAGGTATTTTTTTAGAGGAAGAATTAAGTACCTCAAAATTGTCAGGGGGGCCAAGTAGGATAACACAAGTCCCCCCACCCCAGATAATAAAGTACTCAGTTTTAGTCAGGAAAAGGAAACTTCTGTAGGTTTTTTTTTAACACAAGCGCTTCCCTAGTTTATCAAGGGGTTAGCTTCCCTCGTTAAGAAAATCATGAAATCAAAACTCAAATTCGGAATAGGAAATAGAAAAATGGATCAACTCGTAAACGAACTTCACAAACCAGAGCGGAAAAATTTTTTGAGACGGGAAGTAATTGCACTGGGCCTAAACGATCAATGGCAGGCTGACTTGGTGGAGATGATACCATACGCTAAGCTAAATAAAGGATTTAACTACCTACTGACTTGCACTAACGTCATGTCCAAGTTTGCTCGGGCCATTCCTCTTAAATCTAAATTCCGGTCAAGATGTTACCGAGGCTTTCAAGAAAATACTCCCCGGAGCAATCGCCCCTAAAAATTTACAAGTCGATTTAGGTAATGAGTTCTACAATAAAGACTTTAAAGTGCTACTTAGGTGCCATAACATCAACATGTACTCTACGTACTCTTAGAAGAAAGCGAGCCTAGTTGAACGCTTCAACAGAACACTGAAAACTCGAATATGGAAAAAATTCGGCAGACAGGGAAATTACAAGTTGATTCACATTATCAACGAGTTGGTTTTGCAATACAACGACACGGTTTATTCCACCACAAAACTGAAACCTAGGGAAGTAACCAGACGTCATGAACGGTTGCTGAGACGAACTAGCCCTAAACAACTACGGAAGAAATCCAAGTTTGCCGTAGGAAATAAAGTCAGGATTTCTAACTTAAAAAAATTTCCGACAAAGGATATTTGCAAAATCTTACTAACAAAGTATTCACGATCCGTAAAGTGCAAAAAACCCAACCACTTACGTATATTTTAAAGGATGAGTCGGGTGAACCGGTGCTCGGAGGTTTCTACGAACAGAAATAAAAAAAAAATAAGTTCCAGATTTATTTCTAGTAGAGCAAGTATTACGTAAAAAGAGGGGAAAGATGGAAAAATGCTTTATTTCGTTAAAAGAAGGGCTGTGACTCCAAGTACAACAGTTGGACAGATAGTATAGTTTAAGCTGAATTCATGTGCCCATAAGCTGCAGTACTGACTGCATCATCGCAGACCCATCTCTTGTCGTCTTAGGGACTGAAAGCCAACTTGTTGATGGTAATGGTTTTTAGTTCGGGCACCAAATGTAAGACCCCAGAGTTCTCACGACGCTATTATTAAACAGCGCATTCTTGTACATTTCGTGCACCACTTGTGATGTTTTCTTAATGCCTTTGCAAGCCATTTTGGTCTTCCCTTCTGATTGTAAAATGCTGTAGAGCTTTGACTTTAACCCTACAAACTCGGAAATTGGGCACCCCGCATTCTCGTCTTTCATCTTCCCCAATACTTTTTTGTTGATGTTGGAGTGTAAGAAATGATCTTTTGGGTAATCGGATGTGTCGAACAATGATGCATCTCCTTCCATATCTTTGTAAATATCATCTGTTTCTATCGAATAACATAAACTATACATGTCCGTGACTAGGAGTTTATATCTCTCTGGTCCATACTTTTTCATCATGTGGTCGTAGTGAAACCGGTAGACTAATAACGTTGACAGTTCCAGGACGCTAAACCCAACCACGATGGGCTTGTTCAAGATGATGTTTGCAGGATTCTTTGTAAATAATACCAAATCCTCGCTTAGAGAAATGAAACTCGTGGTGTAGGGGTAAGATGCGTACTTGATAGCTTTCTCTTTCGTTGTCGCTATCAAGACGTTGTTTCTTACTTTTGTTCTCTATCGCCTTACCAAAAATCGAAATATTTTGCAGTTTGTAGAGGTTTTTGTCAAAATCGTTACTAGCTGCTTGCTGTTTCTTGTTATTAAACTCTATGTAAGGTTTAAGCAAAGGGGCTTGCTTAAAGCTGATCGCTCTCGAGTATTTTCTTGAGAACCATGCTGAGAGAGATGTAGTATTTCAAATTCCTATAGTGCACCATGTAGTTTGTCTTTGAGCGAAGGTTAGTTGTTAACTGTAGGCCTTTGCTGTACGTTAACCGCAAGTCCTCGATTGCCTGACGGATGAAAGGAGAACGTATAGACTTTGTGATTTTCATGTGCTCCGGGGCTAACGGGAAATCATTGTGCAATGCATGAAGCCTCTCGGGGTATTCCAAGTCCACTTCTAATATCAGCACCGTGTCACACTGATCGCCATAATTGTCGAGATTTATATCCTCGAGCTGGTCTTCCGGCACCCTTTCGTACTCTCCAGTCGGTAGATACTCGCACATTACACAACCGTACAAGTTGTTGAAGTCCAAAAATATGATGTAAGAATTCTTTTTATCAGGGTCAAAGGTAGATGGTGTATACTGGTTGTTGGCTTGAGTGTATCTTCTAGCTATGAACAAGACACTGCCTCTTATACCCTTTTCCACCATAAGATGTGTGTCAATGTTAGTGCAGAGATACAGAGACACTCCCGTCCTCTTGAGCGCCGCATTCCAAGATAGGGAGGGTGTAGAAATGTAATGGGAGGGGTCCAATCCGTAACTAGCTAAAATCGTCGCTCTAAAGTTTTCAAAGACATCGGCTAAAAGCCCTACGTCTGTCCACAAATACAGGTCGTGGTAATCTCCAAAAGTTTTGCATTTGCCTAAATCCTAAATCTTCATTGCGTGTTGATAAGATTCGGAGCAGATCGCTCCTTTCAACAACGAGGCAAATGCCGACATGGGATGTAAATACCTACCCTCAAACACTTCCACATTTGTCAGGTATTCGTACGGACACATACGTTTTCGCCTAAGGCCTCGTATGAGCTCTACGGATTGACCTTCAAAAAGCTTGTCCATAATACTAAAGCTATTTAAGTGCGAATCTACAGTTTCCAACGATGCCGTCATAAACGCTAGACTATGTATGAATGTAAAACTGCCCAATCTCATGCTGCTGATTCTTTCCTTGTTCTTAGGGATGATCATGCCATTATGCAGAGCCTTCAAATCTTTAAACGAATTCAAAGCCTTCACAACGAAATGACTGTCGTATTTTTTGAAATTATGCATATAACCGCTATGTTTTTGTTCAAAGTGTAAGAAAAGTTACACTTGCTGTGCGCGGCTCCTCTAAATTAACCGGTGATGTGGTCGTGGTCACGTACTTTCGAAAATCCGTTGAACTTTTCTTGGGGTGGGGTGAATGCTCCTTGTTTGCAGATATGTCACACCACAGCAACTTTGTACAGCAACCCCTGTTCCTTGGTTAAATGTTTCATTCGTTGCTTGTGGGAATTCACGTAAGCCATGATCTTTTTCTGCTCCTCTAATATAGATCGAAGAAAACTTGCACGCAGCCTTCTCCTCTGTATAACTTTTTAGAAAATACTCCGCCTAATGGGTCAACAATCACGTAGGCAAAACTGCAAACTTTGTGAATGTGGTTAACTCTGGTGTATGTATCGTTTCCATCACAACTGGAGACTAGGTGCAGTGCTGCTTCTAAGTCCACGTAAGCTATGTACAACCTTTTCAGTTCGTTCTTGAAATTTTTAAACCGGAAAACATTATTGTCGGGCAATGTGGTCTTTTGATACGGCACTCCTACGCAAGAAGGAAGGTGGTAGTTTTCATACCTGAAACGATTTCGAAAACCGTGTAAGCAATACCTGCAAAAATACTTCAAGCGCTTGTTGAGATTGAAACTCGCGATGAATTTGTTGAAGTCTTTTATCATCACGTAGTGTCCGTTGAGAAGAAGCAAGTCGACGTCATGCTTACTTTCAACTAAGGAACTCATACGATAAACGCAAGGCTCGTCATCCTCGAAACCAAAAACAGATACCGAAATGTTGTTGGCTTTTTCAAAAGCCGCGATTTTGGATAAAGGAACGGGGTCCAACACACCTACAACTAACTCGTGCACATGAGACAGATAATGTTTCGTATCCCAATCATGTTGCGAAGATGGAACGGGGTGTATACTAGCCAACACGGACTACAGAAAACATCTATCATCTTCACTATGCACATTAACCAGTATATCGGGACCTAGTTTGAGGTTGTGAGGAAGTGCTACGTAATCTTTCCCCGCAAAAGGTCCATAAATTCCAATGCATAGTTCGGTGCACACACATTGCTTCACAACCCCTCCACTTGCTTCTATGACAAACTGTCCAATACTATGCAGAATCTTGTTCGACATTTTCGAAAGAACCACCTTGCTCCCCACTCTGGTCAGGTTAGAGTTAAAATAGGCCTTAATAGTTTCCGAATTATCCGTCGCTTTTCGAAGAGAATGCATAATCCAATTTGAGCTTTTATGTTTGCCATAACATGTCGACATTGTTCTAAAAGATTCCAATATTTGTCCTCGTATTGTTCCAACAAAATCAAGGGCTCGTAGTGCATTTCATCCGACTTAAAATTCTGCTTGAAAGTTAAGAAGCATCTGTTGAAAGCATCGCGCACTAGATCAAATCCTCCTAATTCCAAACTAAAAGGCCTCACCTCAAGTTCGGTATCGTCTGTCACCTCCGTCTTGTCTTTCAAATTGTAAATCATGTAGAACAAGGCCCAGTCGATTCTGGTATCCTCTATTATAGGCACAGCAAGAGGTCTGACATTGTTGATAACGAGGTTGGAATTTGTGGGTATTTGAAAAATTATTTCTTTCTTCAACACAGGTTTGAGTTTGGGAAAGGACAATTTACATATCTTTTCTGAAGACTCTCCAATTTCCATCGCACATTGTTTTACAGCCCCACCATACTTGTGCCATTTATATGCAAGCTGATTAGAGTACCTCACACTGCACGAATTGCAGCTCACGTTACATTTTCCTTCGTGACGCCTTTCATGTCTCCGTTTATACCTATTGTTCCTGAACGTCTTTTCGCAGTATTGACACAAGAAAATCTCATTGTCAGAAATCTCTTTGTTTTTTTTCTTCATCAATCATCATTGAGTTTTTTTTATCTACCGAAACCGTCTTTCCGTTCGTCGGAATAGAAAATGTGAAATCCTGGTATGAACCGTAGCTTTTGCTAAATCGGGAAAATACTTCCAACAAGCTTCGCAGGAGTATGCACATTCAAACTTGATTTTTTCAAGCGTGATCATTTTTCCATCACATTGGTCGTTGTGCGCCAAAACTTCATCGTAGGAAGAAACGAGTCCTCTGCAATCGAGACAAGTAAAGTTTAAAACGCAAGGCTTCTGTAAATGACTTTCCACCTCTTCACACGATAAAAACTCAACTTTGCATTTCTTGCACTGGAACCTCGAGACCAACTTGTACTTGGCAGCCATGGCTGATATAAAGATCTACGGAATTAGCTGCGCTTTTTATACCCACTGCTTGTTCCCAGGGGTTTGTACACATGCTAGAAAGTCACACCCCTCATCCGTAGAAAAATATGCATAAATTGTGAAAAATGCTTAACAACACTTTAGAAAACAAAAAAATCCGCAAAATATTCAAATAGCACCCAGTGAGAAAGTTTTACACGTCGGACTCAACAAACAATAACACTTTTTAAATGCAAAAAATTAGGAGGGGGGCAGCAGGGGGACCGGGGGTTGCTCAAAAGGGCCTGCTTTCCACCAAATTTTATACTACTGTCGTTGTAGCTTGTTTGAGTTAGCATTGTTAGCCATAGAAAGAGTGAAGAACCAAAATGAAATGATCTTGGTTTTTGCTTAAATCTTTAAGTTTTAAACCATAGGGTCCGAAGTCTGGCCTCAAAATTGGGCGGCCAACATGACTGAATCATACACGGCAATAGCTGTATATATATAAGATTGAAGTCCTCTCTCAAGCAAAACTAAAACTATTAATTTCTCCGTTTCTTTTCAAAATATTTCGACCAAATTTGGCTAGATAGTAGATAGCAACTTTTCCCAACTTTACACCAACTTTTATGCAATTCCGTTCAAGATTAAACATAGGGAGCCTTACGTAAATTTGAAAACTGTTCACTTGTTGTTGTTCTTGTTCTTGGCTGACACGGTCTCAAAAAAACTGCTGCACCTACCTAAACTCTGTAACATGATCTAAGCCAGAAATTTCCCAGGGCTTTATCCTCAGACCGACCACTTTTTCGATTGGTCCATCCATTCCGCAGTTACGGGACCCTAAACGACCATTTTGATTGTTTTACATTGTTTTAACAATTGTAGTTAAGGAACAATGCCACTCAGCAAACTCCAGATTCATTCTTCGTGCACGTGTTATGTCTTTGCTAAAAACTTGATTATTGAATGGAAGAATGAAAGAATTTTTTGAGTGTTCAAGCGGGATTTCGTGATGGTGCTTTGTAATGGTGGTTTGTGGTGGTATTTTGTTAAGTTTTATCAGAGCATACGGCTGTGGGCCAAGACTCGTAGTAAATGGTCGTAAGCATCAGTGTTTCAGCTAAATGCATATATTTTTAAACCAAATTAAGCTGCGTAGTTGCTGTAAACGTAAAGCACAACAACACTTAAAAAGATGCAAATTTCTCAATTGTACATTTGATTATTTCAATTAAAAATCATCAATTTTTATCCGTGTACATTTTAACAAGTGAAAATTCAATCATATAACCCCTTATCACGGCACACTTGACGGTTTTGTTTGTAATTAGTAAAGGCAGGTTTGACCTCGGTCTCCCATGTTAAAGCCGAAATTTAGAAGCCTTATTTCTCCGCCGTCGTTCAACATTTTCTACTGAAATTTGGTATGTAAGCCTTGTAGGACTTGCCCAACGCGTATACCAACTTTTATAAATTTCCGATTTGTCAGATTGGAGATCTGGACTTTAGCTGGAATTGTGAGTTTCATTTTTGTCTTATACGGTGGTGGGGAGGAACTTCTTTGGACACGTTTATACAATGGTCTCTACAGACTAAACCATTTGTCATAGAAAGCTGGTACTTAGCTTATTTGAAAGAGCTATTTCTGGAGATGTGCCCTTTATAGAAATAGAAATTTCGATTTCGATTGGTTAAAGGGCCCTGAACGATACACTTTATTGTTTTACGTTGTTTTAAACATTGTTTTTATGCAACAATGCCAATCAGCAGACGCCAGACGGAAAGCGTAAGCAAATGTTAACAATGCTGGTGAAGAGGAAACGTTATCTATATTACGAATTGATTTATATCATGATTTCACGTAATTCTCCCGTATTAAAGCTAAAGTGTACGTTGCCCATTTGTCTTGCCGTCCTATATTACAAATGCGGATAGAGCCGCTGATATATAGCTTCGGACAAACCAACTTCCAAAAGAAAGACTTGCACTGAATGAGCAAGTGAAGCGAACAAAATTCAGTGCCTTTTGCAACGAGTGCAAACAACCCGCTTGGTATGTCAAAGTATCACGAATTAGAAAACAAAAACGAGCTCGTTTGATGTTTAATGTAAGGTTTAACTGACCCGAAGTCAAAACAGTAAAGTAACACAAATAAACTTTCCTGTGAGGTTTCACATACCGCAGTGTTCTTGTACTGTTTAGTCCACGTGAAACCTTACTGCTGTATTCAACCACGAGACACGTCAACAAAATCAAAACCATACCCCAACTTTCAAAATTGTTGTAAGAACAATATAGTGTATAATACAGGCTACACTCTCTCCTAATTTCGGGGCTACATTCTTTTTTCATCATTCTATTCCGGTCGTCTCCTTTCCGTTCATCCTATTAACCTGTAGTTCTGTACTAAGCACACTAAAAATATGGTTTTTACGATGTTTCAGTGATGTCCTTTGGCCAAGTAGAATGAACCAATCAGACTTATCGTGTTCTAAAGTAAAAACTGTAAAAACATGTGAATACAGCAGTAAGGTTGCATGTGGACTAAACAGTACAGTAACACTGCGGTATGTGAAACCTTACAGGAAAGTTTATTTGTGTTACTTTGGTGTTTTGACTTCGGGTCAGTTAAACCTTACCTTAAACATCAAACGAGCTCGTTTTTGTTTTCTAATAAATTATTTAGTTCTTCATTGCAGGCTTCGGGAAGACGGTTAAATTGTTTCCGCGATTGTGTGCCACGATATTGAATCTGCTTGCAACAATGCAAAATCAACTCCTCATCGAGATGAAACATACTAAATCTAGAAACACGCTAGTGTGTTGCAAAAAACGAATACACATGGGACAAAGCTTGGGTGGAACCTGAACGTAATACGCATTTCTAATGTTCCGTTTTTTCGCAAACAAAATTGGGTGAACAGTGGAAATACGGTACACCTCATAGACCAGATCATAGCAATTACAATAAAAAGGAAGCAAAAAACCAACAAATTAACTGAACAAAAAAAAAGGCTACTGAACGCTTGGCTACGCTTTAATTGGAGTTCGTGTCTCCATACTCATAGCTGTGAAGGTATACAAATAAAAACAGGTTAGAGTTCACTCGAACGCAACGAAGTATAATTTGAACTCCAATTGCAGAGAACAAGAATTGTGACATGCCAGTGTCCACGTACATTACTAATAAAAAAAAAAGGAGCAGGAGTCTGCTCGGTTTTGCAAACTATTAATGCACACAAAATACACATGTTGGCGCTCACACGAAGCAGACTAAAAATATAAAACCACAAACACAGACAAGTATTTAAAAAGTGTGCACAATACACAAATTAAGCGCACACACATAAACATACACACGCATACAAACATTAAAAATTTGAAACACAAACTGCGTTCACTTTATGACATAACCATTGAGTAAAAACTATCCTTGTTCCCTGGAATTAGAGTTCAAATTATAGTTCGTTGCATTCTAGAGAACTCGAATCTGCTTTTATTTGTGTACCTTCACAACTGTGAGTATGAAGATACGAACTCTAATGCTTTTTTTCTAATGGCGCAGCCGTTTTTTGTTCATTTAATACTGAATAAATTTTTCTTTTTTTTCTGTTGTTGCATGTACTCGTTTCTTCGAGAATGTAATGTTACATTTACATGGCAGTTTCAGAAGAAGACAATTTCCATTCCTAATTCATTGGTAAGTTGAATTCCTATTTCATGAAATATATTGCGGTTTCTAAAAAAGGAAACTGATGTATTTCAGAAATGTATTTGGACTACCTCTTACGGGAATATAACTGAAAAATGGGTGAGGCTAAAACCAATGGTTTCGCCTGAGGCAGTTAACGATGGTAATGGAATAAATTGTTAAACCCTACGCTACGATCCAATGCATATGGAACTTGTACAGAACTGTTCATACTTATAGCACTTCCAACTCGTAATAGTTGACACATTCTAGAGTAATCCAAGTCTAAACAAGTCTAGAAAGTTATCCAAATCTAGAAAAACACAGGGTGTTACTTCTGTTTTAATGGATTTTTTTAAAAAATGTCGTGCACGAATGTCACGACATGTTTCACGATGTTTTAGGATTTAATTTCGTTTCAAACTATTAACCCATAACCGCCTGAAGAAACTTTCAGACCCTTTTTTTTTAGTGCTCGGGTCGGTTCTCGGATTCGAACTGGCATTATCTTGGTTTGGAGCCGACGACTCTGACCGCTGGGCTGTGACTGCCCGCTTTGCTCAGGGTCCCCGGGGACCCCTCACAAAGCTCACGCTGGGACTTAGTTTTTCGCTAAGTTAGGTTAAATTGAGACGGCAAAGGCGTAATGCCTGTAATGCCCAGGAGAAGATTTACGAAAATAAATTATCAAATTGAGCCTTCCATGCATTGACACAAGGTGCATTGACGATATGAGACGGCAAGGCGTTCCATCCGGAGATAACTCTTTGCGAAAAAACTCCCTTCCTCGAGTTTAAATTTAAAGATCCATGCTGAAGTTTGAGATTATGCCCCCGGGTGGTGAGAGAAAGAGAAGGAGTGAAGAAGGTGTTAGGATAGAGGCCCTCGCAACCATTTAGAATTTTGTACACCAACAACAGATCGCCTCTGTCAAAACGAGCAGCAAGGGATGGAAGCCCAAGGAGTTTGAGTCTTTCATGGTAAGATAAAGTAGAGAGGGAAGCACAGCGTTTTGTGAAATAGCGAAAGTTCGCTCAAGGAGTTGAAGCGACTTCTGGTAGTAAGGCCTCCATGCCTGGATACAATATTCAAGGTGAGGTCGGACAAAATTAGTGATTACAAACTTCAACATAGTAGAACTAGGTGATGTTAAGTATTTGAGAAGATAATTGCCAGTGCGTCTAGCTTTAGAAGAAGCAGCAAGTGACTGGGAATGGAATTTCAGGCTGGCATCGACAATAACCCCAAGATCCCGAATTTCTTGGACAGAGAGAAGCATTGTAGTCCCCATGAAGTATGTGTATTTTGGGTTATTAGGACCTAAGTGTAGAACTTTACACTTAGATTCATTAAATGATAAACCATTTGAGTTGGCCCAACTCAAAATGGAGTCAAGGTCATGTTGCAACAAAACGTGGTCACCAGAATTAGCAATGGAACGATACACCTTAAGGTCATCTGCAAAAAGAAGACAGAGGCTGATAAGAGACTCAGGGAGGTCATTGATATAGAACAGAAAAAGGAGAGGACCTAAAACAGAACCCTGGGGAACACCAGAAGTAACTGGTGCCCATTCAGAAAGAGTATTTCCAATACGGACTCTCTGTTTACGATTATCCATGTAAGAAAAGAGAATGCTGTACAAAAAATCAGGAATCCCGACTGCATGAAGCTTAGAAAGAAGAGTAGAATGTGGAACGGAATCAAAGGCTTTGGCGAAGTCGAAATACACGACATCACAAGGCATCTTTCTATCTAAGTAAGAAGTCCAGTGCTCAGTTGCAACAAGGAGGTTAGAGAGGCAGGATCTTCCTTTACGGAAACCGTGTTGCGAATTGTGAAGAGGATGATTCAGATTAAGCCAATCTGTCAGGAAATGGTGAATAAATTTTTCAAATACCTTAGAAAATATAGGAAGGAGGCTTATGGGCCTGTAATTTGTAGGACTGGAAGTGGGGCCACTTTTGTGAATTGGGACAACAGTGGCTTTTTTCCATTGATCAGGAAAAGAACCTTCAGAAATACATTTAGTAAAAATAATAGCTAGAGGGTTAGAAAGAGAAGAAGCACAGTTTTTGATCAACAGTGGGTGGTGTAGGTCAGACCCCGCAGAAGTAGCAGTTTTGAGGACAGAGAGGTGTTTGTAAACATCGGCTGCAGAAATTGAAAGATTGGCAGGGAATGGGCCCTTCAGGGGAAGAGGAGTGTTGCAGCAAGGCTGTGGAATTTGGAAAACAGACTGAAAAAAGCCATTGAACTCATTCGCAACTTCAATATCAGTATGAAGTAGGGCTCCATTAGCTCCCCTGATGCAGTTAGGCTTTTTAGAAGTGTGTTTGTTATTCAAATAAGCAAAAAGCTTCTTTGGATTGGCCTTGCTCTCTGAAAGAAGCTTTGTCTCGTAACTACGTTTAGAAGCTAAAACAGACGAGGATGCCCTAGCTCGAGCCTCAGCATAGCTATTTTGGTTAGATATAGTTGGATTAGTTCTGTAGCGGTCCCATGCGCGTTTTTTTTTGTTGATTGCTGCTTTAACTTCACGAGTGAGCCAAGGAGGCCGAGATTTGTGATTCTGCAGAGAGGAGCAGGGAACAACAAAATTCCTCACATCAGTGAGAAAATCGTCGAGAATGGCCAGTGCAGACTCAGCAGAGATGTCAGAAAATTCGTATTCCCAGTCGATAGAAGAAACCATACTATTGATAAGTGTGAAATCAGTCTTGAAATAGTTTGGACGTGGGGAGTTAAGAGTGGGTGAGCCACGGCCAGACACAAGGGAAAACAAAATAGTTATATGGTCACTTTTGCCCAAAGGGGGCAGTGGGTCAATGTTGATAATGTTATGCTCAGAATCTGTAAAGACAAGATCTAAGCAGCTCGGTTTCTGGCCCCCACGGTAGCGTGTAGGGAAGGGAACATGCTGATAAAGAGAAAGACTGGACACTAAGTCGAGAAAGTTAGTGGGTAGCTCGGAGCCATGCGATGTGTAAGAGTCCCAGTCAATTGTGGGAAAGTTAAAATCCCCAAGAAGGAGAATAGAGTAATTTGCAGGTGGTTTAGCAGACTGGATAAACTCGAGGAAGGCAGTGGCAGACTCTGAAGCCAAAAGACCCGGGATCTTGTACACACAACAAACTCTGAGGGGCTTCATGGAGGGAGCTAGGAGATCACAGTAAATACCCTCCCAGTCATTTGCGTGGTAACAAGAAACAATGTTGTTCACAGTGAAAGAGGAGCGTACAAGCAGAGCCACTCCACCCTTCCTTCCGGACAATCTGTCGCATCGATACACAGAGTAATCTTTAAATGGGAAAATTCCATCTGGAACAAGTCTGTTACAGTGGGTTTCAGTAATAGCAATTAAGTCAGGGTCATAGTCATTGATGACAGTAGTAAGTTCAGGAATTTTGTTGCAAATGGATTCAGCATTGAGAAGTATGCATTTGATGGGCAGGATGCTGGTTTTAGGGTTTTTAGTCTTTGTCTTGAATTTCAGGCTTTTAATGCCTCTCCTCATGAGGCGAAATATCGGAGGGAACAGATGAAGTACAGGATTTATCATCTTCGTCGAATGATGAATGAACATCCCACGACTTTGTAAGTTGGAGTTCCAATTCGAGATTCTGTTGCTTTAATACTTCAATCTCAGCCCTCAGATCCGATGGAGATGAGCAGAGGGTATCCTTGGTCATAATTATGGGAGAAGGGACGGCAACGTTCGACTGAGTACAGGGCTTGCCAGTTGGCTTGGCATCAGTAGGATTTGATGGTGATCCAGTTGCTTGAGCAGAATCCACTACACTGCCGGAGGGAGGATCAAGTTTGACGGGTTGTGCCACCATGGTGGGTGAGAGAGATGGGGTTGGATCCCTAGAGGGGCTTGAGTTCCTGGTCATGCTAGGAGTATTGACAGATGGAATGTTGGGAACAGTAGAGGACGCTGCTAGCACCGCACGACTAGCACCGCACGACTAGCACCGCACGACACGCTGTTATACGTTGAAGGCGTACGCTCGTATCTAGGCAGTTATGGGTTAGCTAAGG